>JAYMSP010002419.1:0-24408 GCA_036897095.1 Plantago elongata
AGAGTGATGATTTCACCATTTTGTTTTATTCTTAAGCTATGGAGAATTGAGAGAGTAATTAAGATTTAAGAAGGGGGACTTAGACGGTGCCTTGGATATACAATGTGTCTTTTGGCTATTCTAAAGCAATTTTTATTTATTTATTTGAAAGTTAAGAAAATAGAAGAGATTATGAGACTTGAGAAAGTATGAATAAAATAAAAAAGTATGAAGAGTGAATACATTGAAAAAGTTGTTTCATATTTAAAGTACGAAAAATTGAGATTGTGCCGGAAACTCATACTTAAAAAATGAGTATTATAATGCTAAAGTAATTTTATTTTTTTTTGAAACGGCTAAAGGGTGACTTGAATAGTAATGTAACTTTATATTAAATACATAAGTGATGAATGGGGTATTTTATTAAATCATGTAATGTTCGCTACTCCTAACTATTTTCTCTGCGTCCGTCCCTAACTAGATGAGAGAGTAGATTTTGTTATAAGAAATGGTATTAATAATTATCGTAAGAACTTTATACATGCTTTCAATATTTTACCTTAAATCGATAAATTTTGTTAGCATAAATAAGATTTATTACCAGATATCATATAATTTCATACACTTAATGCTATATTGATATATCTATAGAACCATGTCTCAATTACGATAAGCACAACATGTAATTCTGCATAAATGCTACATTTTCCATACAAAACTATCTAGGACCAAAACCAAAACATACCAACAACGAGACAATAACATGGATAAAGAGCTAGAAATGTTCACCTTAAAAATACTGAACAACCATGCTCCTGTACTTCCTATGCTCATCTTCAGTCCCTTCAAGTTGATCAACAAATGCCCTTTTCATAAAATAAGACATTCAAATCACACTCATATCAAACAACACTAAACCAATCAAACTGATCATGTAATTATTAGCTCAGACCATAGATTTTAAAGTTATTTACTAACAATTACAAGCAAATTCCCTATAAGATTAGCTTCTTTAATTAGCAAAGAATAATCTAAATTCTGAGTTGTGTGACTCATTCACCAAATAATTTTATATTCTTTCGAAAAACAAAATGTTTTACAACAAGTGCTTATATTCTTTAACTAACTAAATATAAACACAAAACCAGATAGATCTACACATAATTCTCAAGAACTTCAACAATTGTACTAACCTAAACAAGCAGTTACCATCATCAGTAACTTGGATGATATTGAAACCTCCGACATCGAGCTGCCGTCTCAATGCCGGTAAATCACTATGCCATCTACCTTGTTTCTTGTTATGCTACAACAAGATAAAATTCAACACGAATGAAAAGTGACGAGAATGAAAATGTAGAATTGAGAGAAGAAGTTCATGACTTGAGAGAGTGAGTAAAATTACTTGTTGGGACTTTCCTGCTGATCTTTTACCCTTTGTATTTTGCTTTACTGGTCTGCCCATTGCGAAAAGTACTCTATAGATTATTAAAGATAAATCGAATAATACTTTTGATTATTTTTCTTTAGGGTGTTTTCTGATTATTTGTAACACTATACTAACCAATTTATAGATGAACAAATTTAATTTTTAGTAATAACAATGTAAACATATGAAATATTTATTTCCCCTTTTTTGCTCTAATATAATAGAAATAATCTTAAATGCGTAATATATATGATTGTATACGTCGAATCTATATTATATTCGATTGGTTTAAAAGGACTTAAATTAATATCGTTCCATTAATGACTAATGTAAGCATATAAAGTCAATCTCCCTCCATGTTTGATTCTAAGATTGTTAAACTAGAAATAACTTTGAAATTAATTTCTATATGATTGAATACTTCGAATCCATAATATATCCGGTTTTGTTTTATTAGTCCATCATATATAAATTAACATTTTGTTATTATCTACCTATTTTGTCTCGTTAAATTGATGTATATACTATAAACAATTTTACTGTAAATTTTTGAACATTAAATTCATTTTTCTTTTTTCATTAACAAGTTAGTTGTATCTGTCAACGAGATCAAGTGGGAAACATAAGTCTCAAAGGAAAGAATACAAGCTGCAAAGATACAGGACAAGAAGGCTAAAATCGTGGCTAATATCGTGTTTGTAAATACGTCTCGTCTGTTTTATTAGTTTTGGTTTTCAGTTAGTTTCATTCTTTCATTATGTTCTGTTTTGTATATAAACAGCTTCTAATAGCTGAATCTATCTATCAATTCATGATTCTCCATTCTTGGATGAATTCAATACAATTCTGTTTCTTCTTTGATTCTTCATAGCTAAGTTTCATAATATTCACAATAAGTTTGATTTGAACACAACACGGTTCACTTTTCTGGTCCAAACACCTCTACAAACCATATTCCAGGCTAATAATTGCTTGCAACACTAGTTAGAATACTCTGTTTTTAGAATAACAATCAAACACTGATCGATAATGTATTATGCATGTTGCAGCTAAACTAGTGTGACTATGCATACTACTCTCATCTAGCTAATGGATAATAAATACTTTATGTAAATGAATGAATTCAACAAGTCCACCTATTCAACTTGCTTCTTTGTTTTACATGCCTTGCTAATTCATTGTCTCTGCACCTATTATCATATGAGTGATTCTGTCCAGCAAGATTGGATATGCTTAATGCATCTGCATCTGGTTTATTATGGATGCAGATGATGCGTCTCCAAGGAAGAAACTCGACTCGAGGTATTTAAGACCCATGAAAATCGTATATGTAATTTACCAGACTGTCTTATTAGTTATATTCGATTTGTTCTGCCCCGGCTACACACGGACAATATAATGCAGTATCAACAAGTGTCCTGTCTACTAGTATTAATCTATCATTGAACAAGAGGGAGGTGAGTATCGAAAACTTTCACAGTTTCATGAATAGGAAGTACTGTTCAATGTCTACGTTGTTTGTCTTAAATCTAGTTGGGCCGATTCTGAAGATATAGTAAACAAAACACCAGAAAAAGGACAAGTAAACAGGAAGATTATTCATTGCATCTTCAACAAACAACATTACATACTCAGCTAGTGTGAAACTATACTACGTAAAAATGAGTTCACCACTTTCATCCAGGTCTAGCTGAAGGAGCGGGTCCGAATCTGCCATTGTATCACCTTCAAGAAGAGCTTGCATCCAGCTCAAGTCCTCTTGATTCGTAAATTCGTCCAAAGTAAGACACTGATTATCACCATACAAGGCCGTAGCTTTACTTGTTGAGGCAATAGAACCCTCATAATCACCATCAGACACGACCTTCTCACTACTTGCTGAAAAACCGGCACTATCAATACTTTTTGGCAGGCTCTCCTACTACTTCTTGTCCAGCTATAACCTCATCATCAGTATTCTTCTCCAATTCATATTCAAGATCATTCGCCCAACTGTCAAGACCAACATCCTCTTCATTCGTTAATTCGCCCAAAGGAGCACACTGATTAACATCACTCATGACCTTTGCGCTACTTGCAGGGGCAATAAAACTCTCATAATCACCATTAGGCACGACCTTCTCGTTTCTTGTTGAACCACCAGCACTGTCAATAGTTTCTGGCATGCTGGAAACATCTAGTCCAGTTATAACCTCATCATCAATATTCATCTCCCACATACGCTTATGATCACTACCATCATGATCCTCCACAGTTTGCTGATCACCATCCGAGTATTTCCTCTTGCGACCAATAAACTGATCAGCAGCAGTAGTGGATTGACGAAAATCGTCAACAATAATCCTACATATGACCAAATTGGTGTTATCTATAGAGTATTTGTGCATTCTCCATCTGCATTTGTCAGGTTGCAAGATTCCGTCATTTTTGTAGAATGTGTAACTTCTCATCTTCCCAATGACATTTTGATGGTACTTAATGTTGTGGCTCACTTGCTTCCCACCCCACGTACCAGAGCCTGCTGTCTGTGTAGCACGTTTCGTCTTGCCAGATTGAATCAATTTGGAGAACACATAGGTTTCTTTTTGCTTCACAATGTATCCATCTTCCCAAGTATAATCCCAGGAATGATCATCCTTTAAAACTTCCCATGGGAGTTGCTTTCCGTACATCTGTCTATCCAATATTTGGATGAAGTTGGGAAGAAGAAGCTGGTCGGAAAGTTTACGAGCAAGATAGTAACCAATGAGTTCTTGATCACTGGGCCTGAACTTGATACCGGGAGGAAAACCGTAGGTCTCCATTGTACGTTTTGATCAAATAAACTTAAGAATTCGGTTCTTTGTAAAGAGTCAAGAAACAGACACAAACAAACAATGCGAACCGAACACTCACGTACGCCGGTGTAGTAACTGAACTTGTTAATTGTTTGCTGATTCTTCTTCGTCTCGATCGAGAGAGAGTGATTACAGAGAACACAAACAAATTTTGATTGATTAATTTGTTCTGCTCTCTCTGTTCCACAAACCAACAATGCAAGAAATTAGTACTATGTGTCATTTAATTTATACATGGCTGTAAATTTAAATTAGGAAATTAAGTTTATAATAAGGAAACTGATTTTGATTAGGAAGCTTGGGCGGTAAACTGGCCCAGGAGAGTTTCCTTAGTCTCGTTTTTAATTAAGGAATGTTTTATTTTATTTACCGCCGTTTAAAATTATATCATTCAAACTCTTTCGATAAATACCAGCATTCCTATCTTTCATATGTACAGCTGATAATCCAAGGATTTTAATACAATTAAATTATTTCACAAGTTTAAAACATAAAAAAATAATTAAAAAAATTAAAATTATTTTTAAATTATTTAATTTTTTTTTGAATCAACTAAATTTTTATTAATAAGTGTTGAGAGCATAAGTTATGCTCTTAACGAAACAATAACAACGGAAATATATACATATCATCCACACCCAAATATAAGTTTTAAATTACGATTATGTAGTTGTCCAAATCAATTACAATCATTAAAATAAACACCAGCTTAAAATCTCTGACACCAAGAAATGCTCAACGACCAGGGAAGCTCAAAGTGCACCTCAAGCAGCTTATCTTCACCACCAAAACTTAGCTCAACCTCACGAAAAGTTTCATACCACGATACAAATTCACCATCAATTCATGATAATTTGGTAGTGTCTATTTTACCGATGTCCGCACTTAGGTACGTATCAGTTTGGTATACTTAGATGTTCTCACGACACTAAAGTCACTTTTTGGATAGTATATGGAGTTTGGACATACCCAACACGACAACGTTGATAGCGAAGCACCATAGATCCACTCCAGGTCCGTTCTTAAATTGTTTAACTTATTATTTTTTCTTTTATAAATTAAATTATATAATTACTTTCTCCAAATAAACAAATTAACTGGATTTGACCTTGATTAATTAGGAAAGGTAAGTGTGGGCTTAGTTTAGAATCACGATTCAATTATAATTGAGTTCGATCTATTCTTATTTACCTAGTCTATTGCAATTGTCTATTTATTTTTCAAACTTCAATTCGATCATAATTCAATCCCAATCTCAATTAAATTGCAATTCAACTCTTATTCAATTGTAATTCTATACCAAAACACTAATTTTAACAACTCGATTACAATTTAGTCACTATTCAAACGGATTCAAATTCTATACCAAATCCACTTAGATCTGATTAGGATACTAACTAAACTAGGATTCCGTCATTTTAGCTTGTATATATAGATAATAATCAAAAAAAAAATACAATTCAATAGGAACCGTCCATTTTGATACCGGTAGAATGTAACCGTTCAAAAGAGTACACTACAATAACATTGCGTTCAAATAAGGTACTCTATTGATTTTTTAAAATAAAATGATGATTTGAATTGACATGTAGGATTCTTGACTATTGTCTTTAATTTAAATTGATTTAATAATTTTTAAATAATATATTAATTGTTAAATTTATTAAAATTTATATAAAACGTTTTGTAGATAGTGGTGTTCACTTGCTGATGAAATATTGAGGCAGCATTTAAAGTGTATCAGTTTGACAGTTGGAGAAAACTGATAGTCTGGACTCTGGTATAATGTTGACTTGACTAGGCTTACACTTTTCATGAAATATAGTAGAAGTATTTTGTAAGAACATCTCGTCATGATGGACATTATTATTTAAGAAGTTTTTGTTCTTGATGCTGCATGATATTTCGAAAGATTGTGTTCTTGATTCTGCATTCAAGAAGTTTAACCTGAAAGTAAGTATTTTTCTGAGTTTTGCTAGCTCCAAACATCTTATCATGCGTTGATTAGTAAAGGACAACTATGATACGCTTTGGATGGCTAATGTTGGCAGAACCTTGATGGGATTTCGGAAGTGGATGCCACTTTTTCTCGTTAGGTGACTCTCCGATTCTTACAGCTTGGCTTTTGTTAAAGAACATGCCTCTGCTGATGTACAATTCGGAGGCTCCGTTTGAGATAGCTCAAGTTCTAGGTAAGCCTTTACGTTTATGACACAACTCGCATTACTAATTTGAAAAGAGCAAAAAAATCTTGTTCCGGTAGGCATTTCTAAACCTATTGGGAACCGGAGAAGAGATTGAGTTCGATGAAGATTATGATACTTGAAACCAATGATCATTTCTGTTATGTGCTATTGGTGCAGGAAACGCCTACGGAGCTTAACTCCAAGTTATACAAGTGCAATGGAAAAGATAGTTCTGAACAAAGTGAAAGTAGAACCTCCATCAGTGAGCTCAAAGAACTGGATGGTATCAGAATGGTTCCATGGCATGAGTTCAACATAGTTTCAAATCATATAAACTGTAAATGCAAACAGATCTACTATCAATTTACTTTGCTGACTGATGAGATAAACCAAATCTACACTCTCTCACTCTCACTTAAATCTATGTACTTAAATTGTCACTGGACAAGAGGACATCCCTCTACCACCACCCCTGCGGCAGTCGGACACGATGCCAGCGGGCAATGATCGTCATAATCCATTCCCCACCACTTTGGCCCCTGAATGTCATATGTCTCTAGTGCAAAAAACAGCATGACTGCCATAAACGCGACTCCTGCATTGAGGGCAGCAGCCATGACGTAAGCATGGCGAGCCCACCACTCCTTGTTCACCCTGTAGATGTAAATATTGAAGAACATTCCGATAGCCAGAAACGATATGAAGTTAACTGCCCTAGCAGGCGGCATAGTTGATGTAGCCGAAAGGATAACCGGAATGTTGATCAACTGGATCCATTTCTTCCCAGGGTACCTTTTTGCGAGAAAGTAGAATGGAAATGGAAGCACTGCACCAGCAAGGAAAAAATAGTTGAGGTTTCCATATACACCTTGGCTCGTAAACTGACGCATTGGGCCCATGACTCCCCAAATGATGGACGCGCTGTAGAAAACTCCATCACCGGGGCATGTCCATGGGCTTCCTTCTGGTAGTAAATTGCTATCACAGATGTTTGGAATTGATGTCAGCAGCCACCAGGATGTTGCAAAGTATACACAGGATGCAACTACCGTTCCAGATAACTGCATTTGGTATGTGTTAACCACTCGTATGGTTTAACGGGAATCAAACTAGTTAGCTAGAAGAAAATTATAATACCTGCGCAACGAACATGGACCTGGGAGGGATTTTCATGTAGTGCCCCAGCTTGAAATCGCTCAGGAAGCTAAGGGCTTGAGCCATGCTTATGTAACCATATGTCTTGAAAGCTACATTCGCAAGAGGCCTGCTCGGGTATATGTAACCAATAACCATCTCCGTGATGATGTTTAGCCCCATCGCCTGATCAAAACAAACATTTGCATATCTCAGCATTGTAGGATCTGCTATAGTCTAACAAAATAGTAGTGTATACATACCACGTTCGTTGTGGCAAGTATGATCCCGATAGGTAAAGTGAAAAGGAAAGCCATTAAACAGGCCAGTATAAGCCCCCACCACGGGAGTTGGAGCTGTTTGTCAAATCCCATAATGCTCCACAACGAAATGATGAACACAAAGACCAAGATGGAATGGAACCACCAGTTAGGTACAGGTTTGTATTTCTGCATTAATCTTGTATGGACATCGACTTTGCTGTTCAGGTTGCTTGTTGCCTGTGTCAGTTTTTCCAAGATATCCCTAGGAATAATCATTGCAATGTTAGTCCAGTTGAATTCACAAAATTAAGACAGAGAATTGAATGCATATACTCACTTTCCATGGTAGAGCACAACATGTATGACAGTCGCGGAGAGGACAGCAAACCCAAGGCCGTAACTCAAGGCAAAGAACGCACTAAGGTACACTTTGCTGTACTCTTCATATGCAGGTACATTAAGGCTAAAAGTCTGCACATTAAGAACCCGGGATATATTGTACTTTTTCCCTGTGTGATCAAATGTTTGCCCAGAAAATATTGGGAAGTTCTTGGCTTTGTAGATGTTGAGATAGTATGATAACGGTGTCATGACATACATGACCATAACAAAGCCAATAAGCAGGTTGATAATGGTGCTTGGTGGGACAGAAATGGGATTGCCAACCATGCCTGCAGAATTCCAGTCCAAACCAAATGAGCCTATCCCCAATCCGCTCATACCTGAACCGATTTGCTGAGCCAGAACCGACTTTTTCCATACTAAACAGACTATGGAAATCGCAGATATTCCCTGGAACAAGTATCCAGGGACCAAGTAGTACGCAAAGCTTGATGCGAACACCATCAGGAAAAACTGCAACCTTGTTAACCCTCCCTTCTCCCTCTTCTCATGTTCATGCAATGCTCTACAATTCATACATGTAATCAGTTTGTGAGTGAATTACAACTAGCAATCAAATTTACAGAAAACGTACCTGAACAGAGATACTGAAACCAAGCTATCAGGCCACCACATATAAGGTGACTCCACGAGGAGCTTCCTAAATAGTCCTGCCCATCCATACCCTAGCATCTGAAGTTCGTACAAAATGGGCAACGTGACAAGATAGAAAATACACACGTAGCCAAGCCTGGATCTTTTGAGTTTATACCTGAGTAGTCTGAGCTAGCAAAAAGGCCGCAAGAGGGTTGATAGGGCGATGATAAAAGGCCTTCATGATGGCTACAATATGAACAGCATAAACACCCCCACTGCCACTACTGGCGAATATTGTGATCAAGACATGCTCCTTTAGGTTGAAAGGGCCTGGATTGGGTGAAACTGTCCTGTTTATGATGGGTATGCGGAATTTCCTGGCTGGAAGGACAGCTGCCATCAATCTCCCCAGGGGGAGAGTGATGATTTGTGCAGTAACTGGTTGAATAAGCAACTGGTTATTACGGAAGTTGAAGAACTGATTCAAGAAGGCCAGAATAACACACGAAACTAGGCCCAGGAACCATGTCCTGAACGTCAGGCACGGCTGATCCTCCTCATCTGTCATTGGCACCGTGAGCCTGACCTGCTCAATTGGGCAGAAGTTCAAATCTTCTGGATCATCTTCTGCATGTAAGATATAGTTTTATTATGCATCATCAGTTAGGAAAAAACTGTTCTTTTTTTATCATCTTCTGCATATAAGAAACAGTTTTATGCATCATCAGTTAAGAAAAAACTCTTCTGTTTCTGTTGCAAGACCTTTTTCAGAAATAAAAGTTGAAATAATATTAACATCATATACATGTCAGATGCCTATATTTCCTAAGCAAAAATCAATTGAAGCAATCAACATTCTGTAACCTGTAACCATATACACCAGAATAACACTAATATATACATAAGTATGTACATAAATTCATGTATAAGCTAGAAAAACCTGCAGATGAGTCGCCTTACAACACTACATAACACGAATTCATAGTATCTGTAACAGAATTATTCGACTAGCTATAGGAAATCAAACGTGGTAACCTTCTTCACTGAAAAAGTTAATCTTGATCACTTTTCCTGTGTTTCTTATACGTTGTATGATCAAATAAAACTCGCAATCGAAACACATAACTACACTCCACAACAACAAAATGAATCGAAAACATGACACAAAAAGAAAGTTACCGAGTTTTTCAAGCTTTCTGTCCGGGGATTCGATTTCACCAATGGCCATGCTTCTGGTAAATTTTTGCAGATTCTCTCAACCAGAAATGTACAGTATCTTTACTATCTCAAATTCATAACGCAAATGCACATGTACACATATATATACACTTCCAAAATTCTTGGAGATACTAACATTCCAAATGTGATAGATGTATACTATCACTAAATGAATAATCCTCAAATTATAAAGTATATACATTTTCTGCAGTTATTACTAGTCAAAGATTCACACATTATGATTCCATCTATATGTGGAAAAATTCTGTAATAATGAAGAATCCTTATTTATTAATTTATTTTACCTTTTTGAACTAGAGGAAAAAACTTTGAAGTAATTGCGTTATTATCTTGATGATAAAAGGCCTTAATTATTTATGAAACTTCCCTTTTCTTCAGATTTACTTCCATTTAATTTAACCAAAAACTTATCCTCGTTCAAAAAAAAAAAAAAACCAAAAACTTATCCGTATATGTTACATTTTTATCTCATATAATCGAATTTGACAAAAAGTCACAAAATATGGAAAAATGACTATTTGCCACACCTCAACGATCACATCCACACCATTTACTTCCTCCATTCATATTCTCGCATAGTCGACTGCCACTGTGAGGCCTGGCCAACACCTCTGTTTCCCTCTTTTGTGTTGGTGCTTTCTCTCTTCACGACCTAAACGTATACCTGTGTTTAACAAAGCTAGCTAATAAATTACGGAAGTGGTTAAATGACAATGATCAATCCAAGGTCTAATACTTTCAATCCTCAATAAAATCCTGATGAACAACTACAACAATGTGTAACATGAAAACACACTTCTTGTACAGTTCTACCTGCTATTTCTAATACTCCTCCATCCATTCCAAACCACATAAAAAGAACACTAAACAAGTATTGTACAATAGTCTAAACATTCTAAATGCAGATCTCATGAGATGTAAGCCCGCATTCAAAATTATACATTCTTGCAAGCTCTACCCTTCTTCTCCAAGAACCATGCCGCATTATTTAATGCAGTCATACACAAGTCTGGTGTAGCATGAACAGGAGAAGCCCAACTGAGGAAACTACTTCATTAGTGAAGAGAGAGCTGAATGGAATGAGCTCTTGCGGGCAGGACCCTTGTTACGGCTGCCCAATGAATGGGGTCCATTCCAGAGAGACTTTGAATTGTCTGAAAACAGGGTTCCGTAAATATCCAAAAGCATAGGATTGTCAAGATACCGAAGATTCTCCAACATTTTAGCTCTCTGATTCTTGTCCACCTGCAATCCAGTTGGCAAGGAGCAAAGTTAGGCACACTTTAACTGTTTATCAGTTTTAAGCAAGCAGAAATATTTCAACTAGATCGACCAAATTTTACAAATGTAAATGCAAACTTCACTAGCCATATCAACAATTTCTCAAGTTCAGCAAATAGGACCAAGTCTTGAGTACTAGAACTATGATCATCAGCAACTTTTTCTTAGTGCTTGTTTGCAAAAAAATTGGATCGTTGTAATTTGAGATCAGGTAGAAGTGGTGAACTCTGAAAGTAAAGATTGAGTGATTTTACGACGATCACCTAAAAATCTGCTTCAGAAATTCAGCCTATTGGCTATTTTAAATTTCTAATTTTTAATCAGTATCAGATGCTGGTTTTGCAAGCACCTTTTTTCTGGTGATTCTTATATAAATACTTGATTGGTTTTAAAAAATCTTTTGCAACCATGCATTGCATATTTAACTAAAAAGGACCCAGACACAGTTAAAAATATAACAGATGCCAAATTGCATGATGTTATTCATGAGGTTCAGAAAGATGGGTTATATAGATTACGACCTTTTGATTCTGTGGATCAATAGTGGCACTTCTGTCATTCTGCATTGGCGTTTCTGTCCTGGTATCATTCAAACTGCCACTACCTGATCCCATATGTGGAGCTTCATAATTCCCATTACTCTCATCTCTAGAAAATAACTGTATATCCTGAGATCCCTCTCTGTTTCCAATACTGGCACTTTCATTGTCTTTCTGCCGACCGTAGAGGTTTCTAATGAGTCCCAGTTTTAGTTCTTGTCCTTTCCTTTCTGTGTCGGCATCTGTATCTGGTGAGTTCCCCATATTTGAAGAGTCGTATTCACCAAATGGGCTTTCTCCATGAGAATTCCCCTTCAGGAAGATACAAAATTAGTGGCAAGTAAAATAAATAAAGTTTAAATAGAGGTGAATATAGGTTGAAATCTGATTATGGTTCAAACATCAAACGGCTACAGTCAAGAGTTATTTTTTTAACTGCCATTGACCTTTTAAAAATTGTTCAAGTATTACTCCAACTTTCCAATAGAATGATAAGGAGATATAAATCGATTCAAGCAATACCTCTGGTTTATTAGCTACACCCATGGAGTCATCACTACCATCAGCTGGTCCTCCCATCATTCGTTCAATCTCCTCTCTCTCCTGTCTGCGCCGCATCATTACACATATAGCACATTGACACCCTTCCTTGTGCTTCTTTAGTCTGAGATAGATTCATACAGCAAACAAAAAGGAAAAGCTCAAAAGGTGAGAAATTAGGCAACAATCTCTTCAAAAGGTGTCTATAACTGAACATCACATATTGGGGGAAGAGGTGAAGCATCCGTAAAACAAGGACAACTGTTCCGTCTTTGAGACATGTTAATGCATACTCTATGACTACGAACACATATTCCCCTTTCCAGGCACCCAACATAACTTAGTGCCAACTGCCAAGTGCCAACCATTTTTCCAAAAGACAGACCTCTTGGATCTTGAGAGCCTAATGCAATTTTTCTACGGAGAGTTTATATTTAGAAAATAATTAACGATAACAAAGTTTGCTTAAATTATGATCCGCGCCATTAATCAAATTATCTACAGAAATTTATAGCAACATACCCATGGAATTTTTTATTTGAAAGGCTTATAGAAATAGACCCACTATTGGTGGGTGGTGTGTTCTCTTGACTCGAAGGAGTACCATCCTTCACTGGATTGTTTTCAACATCTGTAAGAGAGAACATAAAGTTATAAATAAAAAAATGCCCAACATCATGATTGCAACTGGTATAAGATGAGGTTATCGCCAAATACTTATCAAGCTGATGGCAATTCACTTATGATTCCACTAAAAAATGCCTTGAAAGAGGATACAAATTTGATAATTGGAAAGACAAAAAGAAAAGTGATTCTATTTATGACTTGACAAGATAGGCTATGAAACAAAGGGCAACATCAGTGCAAAAAGTACAAAGAGTTACCAGTAGCTTCCTGGGGCTGATCGCTGAATAATCCAACAGCTGTCCAGTACTTAATAAAGTTTTTCTTCACCCGCTTCATGAGCTCAACAACATAATCACCTTTGTTATTGTACTTGTAACAATTATCCCATATATACTGCACATCTTTGAAGACATCATCTGCATTCTTGTACTTGAGACCCTTTTCAAGATTACTGCATACTGTGCCGAAATCCATAGGTGTGTCGATGACATCAAAATAGTCCTGTTACCATCATGTGAATCTTATTAATTGTCCATTTTCCAAGCACGAATCAATGAAAACCATATTGCACTCAAGAATTCATAGGCGGATCGCAGTCGCGGGCGGGATAGTGCATTAAAAACGGGATAGTGCATTAAAATGCAAAATTCATAAAATGAACATACAAGTACTTGGTAGTCGAATTTCACTCATATTCACAAACTATTAATCATAAATAGTCTAATGGAAAGCAAAGTCAAAGGAAAGTAAGTGAGGCCAATCGGAATCCGCCGGAATAGCAGGCTGGAGATGAGGCACGCAAGCAGGCAGAAGCCCTTCATTTTTCTTTTCTTCCATTTCTCTTCTTCCCTTTTTTTTATTTTCTGCTTCTCCCTCTATATTTTTTGAGTGGGGGTGACATTTTACCACCACAAAAAATGAACTAAAAAGCATCCCGGTGCACGACAACGCTATAGCAGACTGTCCTGTCGCGGGTGCGACAGCCTGCTATACTACTGTTCCTGCCAGGGTGCCCTGTAGAGGGCACCTGGTGATTGATAACACTAGAGAAATTAATGCTGTGAGTAAAGCTACATGATAAGTATACTGACAGTAATACAACTCAATCAAGCTCTCAGATCAACCTAAGTTAATCATTACATAAATGGATTAACTTAATACCTAAGCCTTCCCAGGTCGGATAGGTTTGTGGCGATCTTCATTCTTCCATATAAGTAACATCCCAACTATAGCCAGTAACTTCACTTTTCTCACATTTAATCAACATATACAAGGTAGAAAAACTTTCCTTTTAGATATCAATTTCTATATCTTTCAGGTGGGATAGATTGGCTGAAGCGATCCTGCTAAACTTATACAAATGAAAACATGAGTGTACTCAGCAACTTAACTCTCACATTCTTATTTCTAGTACAATAGAATTTGGATCCTAATTTACCCAATACTCCACCCCCCATGTATATTCTTGGTTTTATAGCCCTCCGGACGCTATACTTTGAATTGTAGACATACAGCTATTTTTCGCATGCCAATTGCCAAACAACGAAAGAAAAGATGTGTGCACCAAACAAAAAATCATACCGGTATCCCAAGAGCAACAGGATCAACCGGAACATTAAAGGGTGTAGCTGCATCCATTTTCATGATCTTTCTTACTACCTGTGACACAATTTTTTTTTGCAAATATTAAATGCAAAACAAAAGGGACGAGGAAAAACATTCTGTAGAAAATCAAACCAAAATTCAAGCAATTGAATCCTCACCTCTAATGCAAGTTTTAGTTGTTGCTCGTTGTATCTTGACTCCTGGGGAAGCGATGGTGAATCTTTCTTCTCCGTATTATCCACCTTCACTGGTTCAGTATTGCTAGACGGACTCATGCTTGAAGAAACAAATCCTCTGGATGATTTAATCTTTATGCCCATTGGCTTCTTAACTGTATTTACAGATACACCACCATTAATCTCAGACAAAGAGTTTGCACTGACTTCAATTTTCTCATTTGGGACTTCCTGTTTTTCTGACTCAACTTGCTGACTGTTACTCTTGTCAGCCTCAATTTGCACAGGAGCACTTGAAGAAGCATTTTGAGCTGCTTCTAAGTTCTTGGTCTTCAGCCTTACTTTTACCCGTGTATAAACTTGTCGCCCAAAGGTATTATCAATTGGACGTGATACAATATTAGGAACGGGTTTCTCCACCTCAACTGGTTTAACTGGAGAAGGTGACTTCTCATTCTCAGCATCCATCCCCGAGTCAGCATCTTCATTATCAGACCCGTCCACTGCAGCATCATCTTCAGCAGGTGAGCTGACAACAGCTGACTCTACCTCATTTGTGTCAACTGGTTTCACCTTCTTCTTTCCTTTTCCTTTCTTATTACCACGCTTGCGCTTCATTTTTATCTTTCGGTTACTGGTCCTCGCTTATAAAGCTAGCGGCACAAAACTAAAAAGCTTCGATCCAAGGCAGATATGTTTAATCTTCAACCTATATGGCATCAAATGCAACACATCATAAGTAAATAGAATAGCAAATAAGTAAATAACAAAAATAGAAAGTATCTAATCCCTCACCTATTACAAAAAAACGTTCGCCATCAGTTCTAAAATTATGTAAGCATGCAATACTCGTGCTTTACAATTTAAATATCCAATCGTGTATACGGTAACCGCGCCAAAATACCAAATTCCATTCGAAAGATTGCAATTTGGCACCAAAACAACAATTTTCACGATACCGTCCAATCAAACAGCAAATAACAAAAACAGAAAGTATCTAATCCCTCACCACAAAATCTGTAAGCCTGTTACACAAAAGCTTTCGCCTTTAATTCTAGAAGTATATCACACAATGCAATACTAATGAACTTGAAAAAAATTCAATTTTGAATGGGGTAAACGCGCCAAACTACCAAACACACAATTTTCACGATACCGTCCAATCGAACAGCAAATAACAAAAACAGAAAGTATCAAATCCCTCACCACAAAAGCTGTAATCCTGTTACACGAAAACTTTCGCCTTTAATTCGAGAAGTATATCACACAATGCAACACTAATGAACTTGAAAAAAATTCAATTTTGAATGCGGTAAACGCGCCAAACTACCAAACACACAATTTTCACGATACAGTCCATTCAAACAGCAAATAACCAAAACAGAAAGTATCTAATCCCTCACCACAGAAGCTCTAAGCCTGTTACACAAAAGCTTTCACCTTCGATTCTAGAAGTAAATCACACAATGCAATACATTTACATCAAAAATTCAATCTTGAAAACAAAGAATGCGAAACTAACAAATTCAGCCAAACTCCATTCCTAAAGATTGCAAATTTGCACCAAAACAACAATTGCCCAATACCTTCCAATCCAACAAAGAAACCCTAATCCCAAAAAAGTGAAAGCCATCATCACGAAACTCGAGATCATACAGATCAAAGCAAGATCGGACAGAAAACACAAAACCAGACAACTTAAACATAAAAAGACAAGATTTTTAGCGGATACGATAAGTGCGAAAGAGAAAGAAACACGAAAGCAGCCGAGTAAAGGCGAACGGAGAGGTAAGATGTAATGAGACGACAACAGAAACAGTGAGAGCGAACCTGAGACAGGAGTATAAATTCAAATGTTTAAAAAGAAGCGGTTTGGTTTAGTTTTCTTGATCCACCAAAGTATTCGAGGAGCTGTTTTGTTGAGTGGGAGAGAGATGGTGTTACCGGGGCATTAGATTAGCTCCTACTACAACAGATGGTAATAAAAGGATTGGAATTAACCAAACCGGCCATGACGGTCGAACCGGATTCTCGAACTCAACTTATTATTCAATCGGACCGAGTTTTAATTTTAAGAATTTGTAAAGTAACTGGAAGACTTTGTATAATGTATGTTGAATGGTAAAAGTATAAGAGGAAAAGTTCATTAAAGTTGAACTATTTTTTGCTTGTGGTGTCTTCACAACTCATTCGATTCATCTTGAATGATTTCATATATAATGTGCACCTTTAAGTGGAATTTTAAAATAAATTATAAGGGATAAAAAGATGTGGAATTTTAATTTTATTAGCAGATTCTGTAATTTATTTGTAAAGGTAAAATTACTTATTACTATTTATTTGATTTAGAATAATTTTATTTTAAATAATGTATGAGATTTTTTTAAACGATTAAAATAACAACTGCACAAATTTCACAGGACGAAGAGAATATAAATTAAAAGTATTGTGACATATAGTTAGATGAATGCAGCATGATGATTCCATACAATATAATACATGGGAAGGTTCATTAAAAACGACGAAATTTACAGTATACCGTTTGTGTATTGATCTAATTATTAATTAACCGAGAGCCAATGCATATTGTGTTGATGTAGTTACGTGTAACTTGGACATGTTGTTTGTATTAACAACTATTTAATTCGATTGTGAATATCAATAATATGGACAAATTTATTACTAATAAATCAAACTACATTATATTTTTAACAGTCATTTATATAGTGATATATTTTAACTGACCTCCAGTATTTTCAGTTATTATGTTTGTGTAATGACTCAACTATTAATTAATTGGGACCTTACCGATTAGACCGTCCGCTATGTTGACTGTGGAAATCGGTCGCGGCGAGCGGTTGCTCCACAACCGATGTGTAAATCGAATAAAAATCGATCGTCACTGTTTTTCATTTTATTTTATTTTTTAATTTTGAAAATTGAATAATGGCTATATTTTCAAAACTGATAAAAAAACGGCTATATTTCAATGAAACATATAAAATAACAATATTTCTGAAACAAATAAATTGGGCAACTATAAAAAGGTACCCTTATCTACTATATCCACCACAACTTCTTCATCTTCTTCTTCCAATAAACCTTCATCTTATCCTCTCAACCACATCACCACATCATGCCGACCCGAAGGTGGACGAAAAATGAAGATCGTGCTATTCGATTGATTTGGGATCAAGTTTGTCAGCGTCCGGATTAGGTAATGTTCCGAGAAAATAGGTGTTTCCTTTATGTGAAGGAGGTATGTGATGACAGTGTACTGACTGATGGAAGTGTTCTTGTTGGTATTACGCCAAGAACCAGAGATGAGCTTCGCAGTAGAGCTAGGCATCTTAACCTTAACGACAATATATGTAGAAGGTCGGAGTAAGACTTGCTATGTTGTTATTGTCGTTGTTGTTACTTTCTTGTTGTTGTTGTTGTTATTGTTGTTGTTGTTGTTGTTGTTATTCGTAGTTGTTGTTTCTGTTTCTGTTTGTACTTCTAGTAAAAAGCGAGTTCTATTGGCACAAAACTAGTTTTTTATTCAATACGAACGGAATATGATGAAACATTACATAATACGAATACAAACAAAATGAACGAAAAGTAAGAAATGAAACAACTAGAACAATGAAAACATAATTTAAGTGGTCTTCCTCCAGATGTGCTCGATCAAATCCTTCTGCAATGCTTGAGTGAGTGCGTTGTGCATATCACGCCTAGTCTGCATGTATCCTTCAACTCAGTTGATTACTGAACAGCGTCTCGTGAAGCGAATGCGGGTGAACAAGTCTTCTTCAACTTCGTTCATCATGTCTTTTTTAAATTCTTTGACATACTTCTTGTACGTTTTGGCCCGGAGATAAGTATACCTTTCATCCTCAACGATCATGTTATGTAAGCATATACATGTATTCATAATCTTAGAAACAAGAGGGATTGTTTTGGCCAACGATGGGTTGCAGATGATGGCAAAGCGTGTTTGCAGACAACCGAAAGCTCGCTCAACATCTTTTCGGACGGCCTCTTACTTCTTTGCAAACTTGGTCTCTTTGTGAGTAACTGGATTTTTAATGGACTTGACAAATGTTGTCCAAGCGGAATGAATTCCATCACTTAGGTAGTACGCAATGTTGTAGTGACGACCGTTCACTTCAAAGTTTACCTTAGGAGACACACCGTTGAGAAGATCATCAAACACCGGTGAACGTGCAACAACAATGAAATCATTGTATTTACCAGGAACTCCAAAGAAAGAGTGCCAAATCCATGTGTCGTGTGAAGCGACAGCTTCTAGAACGAGCGTCGGCTTACCACTTTTGCCTTGGTATTGACCTTTCCATGCCATCGGGCAGTTCTTCCATTCCCAATGTATCCAATCGATCGAGCCAATCATTCCCGAAAATCCACTTCCGGCATTGATTGCGAAAAGTTAATTGATGTCTTCTTCGTTGGCCCTTTGCATGTATGTTGGTGCAAACACCGCAAGGACAGAGTCACAAAACTTGTTCAATTCTTTCAAAGTAGAAGTTTCACTACACCTTGTATATTCGTCAACAACATCCGCGGCTAAACTATATGCAAGCATCCTCATCGCCACAGTACACTTTTGCAAGTTCGAGAGCGCTTCGACCGGTAGCATCTGGGCCAGCCCTGAAGTAGCCTGGATCATGGTTGTAGACCGCCTCAACGATCATCACAAACAATGGCTTCGTCATTCTGAACTTCCGGCGAAATTGCTTTGGAGTGTACTCACAATTTTCGGCGAAGTAGTCTTCCATAATTTGATCATGATGTTTCTCGCGTTTTTAGTTGATGTATGTGCGAGTGTGTTTCTCCTTCGGTTGTGAAGAAGACTCGGCGAAGTACTGCGGCCCCTCCGTCTCGAAGAATCTCATTGCCATCACTGAACTATAGGATACGGCTTTGTATGCCGACCTTTCAGATTTCGACTCCAGATCGGACGAGCACTTCTTCCTCAGAGTGATGTGTTGAAGAAGCCATTTTAGCAAAGTGATGTTTGGTAGGTTATTAAGAGTATTTTGAGTTTAAAAGAGAGAAAGAAGGGTGAAATTTGAGGTGCGAAGAAATATATGAAGTTGGTGTCTATTTAGAGATCTCGAAAGAATATGGTCCTTGGTATTTTTTTTCTTCATTAAAAGGAATTAAAACAAATAAAAGAAAAGCGTGTCCGGTCTAATGAGGACCGGACACTTGTCCCAATCGTTGGTTTGAGACACTAGCTGTTTGGGGCTGGGCCCCATCGCAACAACTCATTCGCAACCGATTGAGTTGTGAAGCAGCCTCGACTGCTCCAAAACCGCCCACAGTGGGCAGGATCGGTCGCGGAGGAGCCGCGACCGATGCACACGACCGTCCACAGTGGGCGGTCTTATGTTGGTGTGGTTACCCATGACATCAATCACAAGTTTCCCACTAGTTTGATCTAGTCTGCTTTGAATTGTAGTTTGTACGAATTCACTTTTGAAATCTCTCAAAGTACCTTATAATATGTGAGAGTAGTGATCTACTTAAATATCCTTTATCTCCTCGCCATTGGACTAATGTGAGATGCATAACGTACTCATTAATTAGTCTCTAGATGGGAGTACCCGCCATGCTTGAAGAACAATCCTCTACACCCATCTTATACCATTCTAACGACCAAACCACACTAATGGACTGATATTAGATTCATTAGGGTGATACAGTGACACATTTTGCCACACATGTCATTCTAGTAGATATTTACCACTTTGAGTTGGAGCTCCATAGATTTAGTATTATTAGTATTGGAATCACCGAAAAGGTTATATATATTGTGTGAGTGTGCACGATGGTCCACTTATATAACTATCCGTTTCGGACAAATATTTTATTTGACTTAAGTTATTATTTAGGTTGATTTCAACCACTCAACCATCCATCCATTACTAATCTTAATCAAAAAGTTATAAGTATTATTAGTCACAAATATCATCACTTTCTCAATTCTAGGCCATATAAAATTATATTTAATTTGTTAGTTTAATGTTTGTACACCATATGTATATATATTAATAGGAATTTAGTACGTCTGAAAAGTTTACATTATTTTTGTAGTTTTTATTATATATTATTTGAAAACTTTATCAATAGTCCGTATCCGTATAATTAAAATAATGTATTTACTTTTTTATGGTATGAATTAAATTTTTTAGAATAAGAATGCGTGTCAAGGGTTCATGTGGCGCGGGTATTCATGTGTCAAGGATAACTAGTATATGACTAAGATAAACTAATGTGGAAACTTGTTTTAATAACACCATACTTAATTATAGTCCCGACAGACTTGACCCAAATTCGAAAGTAGATCCGAAATTATCACGGCCTTTCGAACATGACCTGAGACTCCATTCGAATCCGAAATTGACCCGATATTGTCATATCCGAAAATGACTAGTTACACGAATTGACCCGACATATCCGAAATGACCCGATTAGAATGATTCGATCTGAAGCGATTCAAATTAGAATTGGCCTGAAATGACCCGATCCGAAATTACCCGAATTAGAGTTGATCTGGAATCATCCGATCCGAAATGACCCAAATTAGAATTGACCCGAAATCATCCGATCCATACTCATCCGACCCGAAATGACCCGAATTAAATTTGACCCGAAATCATCCGATATACGAAGCTTTTAATCACATATTTATATTCAAATCTCCCCTTCATTTTTACCAATTACCTCTCATAATGAAATCCTTCACATGTTACAATATAAAATTCATAACTAATTATTGATCCATATATCTTAATTTTTACGTGTCACCCATTTATTTTTATTTTTATTTTATGCCACATTATAATTCTTGCTCAGATATTTGACTTCTTTGATTATTCATAAATTAGTACGTATTTATTAAAAGTTGTTTTAACTTCAATTTGATCATCATATAGTATATATACTTATAACTTATATCTCAAGAGTTGTTCTACTCAATAAACATATCAAGTAATTAACTAAACATGTTTACATAAACAAATGTTCTTTTTCTTGTATATAAAGATTAAAGACAGATTCAATTAAAAATTGACACAATTGATCACATATTATACTTAATATTAAAATCGAACAAAAAATACAAACTATTATAATCGAGGTGCAGACACCAAATCGAGTTTTTATTTATGAAATAATCCTATTGAATATTACATGAAGATTTATAATCAAAAAAAGTTTGGATTCGAAAAACACCCATATCCGAATAGACCCAACCCGATACAATATGAAATATTTTGTATCCGAAATGAGCCAAACCCAAATAACACCTGAATCCGAAAATATTTGACCCGAAATAATTTTTTAAAAAAATCCGAAAAGACCCGAACCCGAATTGACATGAATATAAAGTGACCCGGTCCGAGATGCTCTCATCCAAAAGTGACCCGAAATATAATAATTCAAAATGACCTGATCGTTCAAGACCCGAACCCGAACGTGATCCAAACCCGATTCGAATTTGACCCGAACATTTATTAATTCGAATGGGTTGATCCAATCTCGATCTGAATGACTCGAATGTCAGATCTAGTTTATCAAGTATGTATCTATAAAATATTTTATTAATATAATTTATGAGTAATTTCATGTTAAAATCAACTTAAGAAATTGTTTTAAAGGTCACACTCAGGCATGACATGACATGACATTATGGATGAATTGGAGTACTCCACAACCTTCTACCTGTTAATCGACCTGAGAGGCAGGATATTAGAGGTTGGATCCGTGCGTGAATTCATAAGGAGAGGACAATATAGAGTCGATAATGTACTTGAAATTAATGCATGCATGGTCTCTTTTGTCCAAATTACAAGTTAACCATTGACAACTATCAATGATCATGACAAGCCATCACCTGCACTTGTGCACTTATTCAATTCGCCAAACGATTAATACTTAAAAAGGGGCTGACTGAAGTAGCATTCAAATGCTCGTTTGGATGCTACTTGGTGATTTTGTGTTGATTATGACATTTAAATGTCGAAGATTAAAATGGCTCTACATTAGCAACATTTTTCTATACCTAAATAACAAACCTATAATACCATATCCAATTATAATTCTATACCAAACACAATTTTAACAATTCCACTATAATTTCGATCACTATTCAAGCATTTAAATTGAAATATTTAAGTCGCATGTCAATCAGCCCCTAAATAATTTATTTTTGAAAAACAAAACCTCAAGAAATCTAAATTTATTTAAGGAAACTTTGGAGTCAATCTTTATAGATATACAAAAAAGGCCACCACACGTAGCTAAAATAGGTACAAATTTCAATCAACAAGATTAGTGATCATTTTATAATGAACCTTACGTTATTGATAAATCAATTTTCAGGTGGCTTCCTCGTGAGATGTTGATAAAAATGGAGTAGCATTACGTACTTAGCATATAGCCGCCATGAAGCCAAATTAGGTTAAAAGTTATTTAACATCATATGTTTGGCTTCTCTAATTGTCTTGTGTCTTGTCCAACAACAAGAGTAATTATATAAAGTAGTAACATAATTAACCAACTTCTCCTTCTCCAACAAATCAAACCTGATTACTATTTCTCACCTTTCTTTTTGAAAATGAAGTTGTTCAAAATGCATGATTTTCCTTTAGAAATTATACAAAGTACTACCATAATTAGAATTAGTGGATCCTGATTTATACTTATAATTATAACCTTGACTATACTTGCACCATTACAAGATCAAGTGCTGATGATGCAGCGTTTTTCTCATAAGCCTATTTGGGTTGGGCCTTTGTACTATTTTAATTGTAATGGTTTGGGTAGTATTTGACGACATTTAGACCGCCTGGGGGCGCGCCCCCAACGCGAGGCGTCCCTTCCCGCGGCGTGGGCGTGCCACGCCATGGCGTTCCAGCAGCCAACTGGCTGCTGCCACGTGTTTTTCGTTTTTCTTTTTTATTTCTTTTTTCGATTTTCGATTTTTATCCGTTTTTTAACGATAATATCTCCAAAAATACAAAATAAAAAAATATGAAAAAATCACCAACGGCTACGTTTTTTCAGGATCTACAAAATGAGATCAAATTTGATTTTGTTTTTAATTTTTTAATTTTTCATTTTGAATTTTGAATTTTGAATTTCCCCCCGAATTTCCAACAAAAACATCTATAAAACAACCCCCAATCTTCATATTTTTTCACCTCATCCCAACTCCAAATCCTCTTTCTCTCTTAATTAAACTCAAAAAACTCTCTTTTCCCAAAACGCCCTTTCCCCAAAACTCTCTTCTTCCTCTGTATTAATCATGTCCAACTCAGTTGAAGAAAGCAGTACTTCATCCGAAAACAGTTCGTCATCTGATGAACTTCGCGATGTTGCTTTTTCAACCAATCCTTTCTTACGAATGCAAAACCTAATATTCCAGAACATACCACCTATAATCCAATACTACCAACAACAACTACAACAACAAGTCCAGCCACGACGTAGCGGTTACACACGTGCTTACATTGACAGAGAGCGAGAAGATTGTGCCGTTCGCTTAGAGCGAGACTACTTCGGTGTTCGTCCAAAATATGCATCA
>JAYMSP010002420.1:0-24405 GCA_036897095.1 Plantago elongata
TGTTTGTGAAAACATTGGTGTTTGAGAGGATGGAGATTGGTAATTTTGAGTGTAGGGATCTTGGAACAAAGGTCGAAAGGTACTCGTTTGGGGTGGGAAAACCGTGATTTCGAAGTGAGCTTGCATGTACTGATGGTATTTTTGGAGTTTGTTTTCTTTCAACCACTGAAAATACTCCGCGTCCATCTCGCCGGAAAATTCACCGAAAAATAAAAGTGAAAAGGGTGTTTTGAGAGAAGAGAGTTTTTTTTAAGTTTAATTAAGAGAGAAAGAGGAGTTGGAGATGGGATGAAGTAAAAAATATCAATATTGATCTCATTTTATAGATGTTGAAAAGATATAGCCGTTGGTGGTTTTTTTTATTTTTTTCTATTTTGTGTTTTTGGAGATATTACCGTTTTAAAACGGATATAATTCAAATTTAAGATAATAATGCCACGTGGCGGCAGCCATCACGGCGTGGGACGCACACCGCGACACCCCGCGTCCGATGGGGCGTCACACGCACGACCAGTATGCCCGTTGAGGCTAGTCTTACAAATTTATTTCTTGAATCAATCAATAAATCTACACACCTTTTTTCAAGAAATAATATGTGTCATATTTAATGGGGCCTAGCCTATCTGATCTCACTTGTCAACTAATTTATGTTCGAATCTAACAGCAATATTTCATAATTTTATCTCTAATTTGTGGTTTCAATCTATCTTGAGAAATCCTCCTTCTTAGAGGAAAATTAAGAAATATCAAAAGGGGTAGTCGTGGTTTTTAAAATTACTTAGAACAACATTCACACCACAAATTTTAAGTGAAATAATTTTATTTTTGGTGAGAGAAACGTAAAAGACTATTGGATGACTTGACATCCGCACATTTTCACATCACATCATCCCTTGTGGTACATTTCAACATTTCAACGAAAAGGTGTTAGGCTGTGTTATTTTAAATTAAAAATCAATTCAATTCAGTTTAGTCCAGTTCAACTCGACTTTGTTATAATTTATACTTTACTTCAATTCAGTTCAGTAAAAGTCAATTGAAGAGAACACAATCTTAATTTACCGAGAAGATGATAAAATAGAATAATCGGAGTCGGTAAAAACTGATTAAAAAAATAATTGCAACTTTTTAGATAAAAACTACTTCAATACTTAGGTTGTGTTTTCAAATGATTAAAAAAAATACTTTTGTGATTTTGTAGTAAAAGTAGTTTTTTAGTATCTTAAATTACAACTTCTGCTACAACTTATCCGGAAAAATATATGTAACCGGCATTTTTCATTTCGGGGATTTTAGCCCCGATTAGAAAAGGGTCGGAGAAACTTTCAAGTTATGAATCGGGTATAGAACTGATGGGCGACGCTTGGTTACAATTTCGAATCCGTTATTATCTTTAATTTTTGTTGTTTTTGATGTTGAAACGGTTAAAAGCAGAGAAGCAACCCAATACCTAATTCTAATTGCTTTAAGTAAGTAGGAGATTTTGCTTTTTTTCAAATTAAAAACAACTAATTCAGTCAATTTTTACAAACATTACAACTTCTACTTTTATAAATTTAAGCTATTTTTTATATAATATATTAAATATTAATAACTTTTGTTTAAATTCAACTTTAATCTATTAGTAGATGAAAAATCACTCATACCAGCATATGTAAACATACACTTAGAAGCTGCTGGTACAGGATTCCCAACGTAAAACATGTACTAAATTCAAGCACCAAACTAGAAAGTTTAATCCTTTGGGATTTACAGTTAACGTGATTAGAGACAAGAGTCTCTCATATCAAGAATGATACTCAGTTTATCACATTCACCTCGAACTCAACTAGCA
Organism: Plantago elongata; assembly: GCA_036897095.1. Lineage (NCBI taxonomy): Eukaryota > Viridiplantae > Streptophyta > Magnoliopsida > Lamiales > Plantaginaceae > Plantago > Plantago elongata. Next base: position 1,835 of record JAYMSP010002420.1, read on the forward strand.
GTTCATCTCCCAGACTCCCAGTGAATTTTCCTTGGATATCGTCGTGAACTAGGTAGATACAGTACACGGGTGAACGTGCAGGAATGTGATTAACTATTATACACCCCCCATTGGTGGTATTGCTACGATAGGATCGAAAAAGGAGTATCGGTTTTGTACAAAGCATGATCTCCAAATTACTCGTAGTAATAGAACTGCCAAAAAACATGGTGCGGAAAACAAAACACCAGAGACAGAGGTCTTGTTACCATCTTTGACGAGAAGGCTCTAGTTTCAGTTGAGATCATCAGCTCTACTTGTATTTGTACGCTGCAAACAAAAGGTAAATTTATAGAAACAGAAGAATAAGCTTAATGGGTCTGCTAAAAAGGCAACTCTATTTTTCATTTTTCATATATTCTGTTTCTCTGATAACATGCCATATGTGATAATAAGAATGCAATGATAACGAATTTGTACCATTCGCTTGCTGATGTAAGGCTGCAGTGGCAGGAGAGCCTCCGATTGATCATCAACTGTATGAGACGACTTATGTTCTGACTGGAATTCTTTTCTAGATTCCTTTCTTGTACCAGATTGCCACACTCCACCAAAATTAGGGAGCCAATTAGCATCGTAGTTGTTTGGCACATGCTCCCCCCTACTCTCCAGCTCCAACTCAAGCTTTCTTCTCTCAGCCCAAGCAGCTCCAACACGTTTAGGGTTCAATCTTGACTTCCCTGCCTTTTTGCGCTGTTCAGCTTTAAGTGTAATTTCTAGTTGATTTCCTTCTCCAGTTAACCAAGGTGGAGGTGCTCCAGTGTGAATATTTCCTTCTGTGGTTTGTCGGGATGTTGAAGAAATCCGGGTTAGTTTTAGAGAACCTGCAAGAAGAAAGATCACATGACAGATTCGTTCGAGGATCCATGAAAAAATAGCTCTACTAAAGTAAGATAGTGAGATTTAGAGCCATGGATCTTACATAACTGAACGTTAAATTCAAAAGGTACTTCATATATTTAAAAATTAAAAGCATCAAAAGGAAAACATAATTACCCTGAGATGCATTCTCTCCACCAGCTTCTCGCAGTTTTGTATCCCCAGATATACTATGCCATGAAGAACTAGGCTCTGGGACAGAAGATAATACAGAACATGATGCGAATGGTTGCTCATTCGTATAGCTTTGTAAAGGCAAAACACTATTTGAGGGATTGGTATTACAAATATTAACACTATTTTCAGAAAAACCATTAACATAATCAGCATTTATATCATTGTGGATATTTTTTAATGGCCCAACTGATTCTTCTTTAGCAGCTGCAATCTGTAATGATTTGCACTTCTTCTCCCACTGCAAGATGTAAACAGATAGAGGTCAGATATACCGTCTGAAAGGCAGTTCATGACGGGTACGTAAAACTCGCTCGACAACATCTGATACTCAATTGAAGCAAACTTCGTCAAACAATAGCAACCTTTTTGAACCAGCTTTAAAATAAAGGTTATAGAATGCCCTGAAAAACGTTGTCCACTCAAGCTAACTATGATAATTCTAAGTTCATACAGCATTGAAGACCAATAGCAACTACTAGCTGCTACAGGGGAAGGTTGTTGCAAAGGCGGTGAGGGTGGGAGCTTATGTGTGGAGTTTCTCGGTCCACATGCAACTAGACAATTGTTCTGCCGTACCACATAAGCATGTTGTCGCCTTGCTACAATTGATCCACTAGATTACTCACACAACCTACCAAAACCTTAGCAAGACACTCAAATACAAGTTACCTACACAAGCTTTCAAAATTCAATACCTTAGCAAATGCACCTCAGAAATACTAAACAAATCAACATAACCTTCGCAAAACACTCCAATACGAAGTACTGCATTAGTAAACATTCACAATACAGTATCCACAAATCACATTCTCTACCTACACAACATTTCAAAATCCAATACCTTAGCAAAATCCACCTCAGAAACACAAAACAAATCAAGGCGATCCATCGCACCTCCGTACTTCCAAATGAAGCTCTTCGCCCTCTTCCGATGCTCCCCACTCGCCAAGTGCTCGATGACACTACCACTGCAAACCTCATCAAACATTAAACAGTACTAACAAAATGATCACTAGCAATACTCAAAAATCAATACAACAAACAGAAATTACAGACCAGGCATAGAGGCTACCGAGCTGGAGAACATCGCAGCTGCAAAACAGGCACCAGAGCCGGCTCCTATCGGCGTGCTCGGGACGGAGCGGAACAGGCGTCCTGAGGAAGAACCGGATGTCGGAGAGCTTGGATTGGAAGCGCGTGAGGGTGGCGGAGAGTGCGGTCTTGTGTTTGGGGAAGAAATTGTGGCGGCGACCTTGGTTGTGGTTCAGGTGACAAACCTCGCAGAATTCGAATTGGGGATTTTCGCTCTTCTTCTTCTGGTTCATGATCGAGGTTTGGGAATTGAATTCTGAAAGGTTGGGGATCGTTACTGATTGTAGACGCGCCACCAGTAGAGGCGGTTGTCGTCGATGCTTCACCGGTAGAGAGGGGGAAGAAAGGTAACTTGTGGATTTTCCGGTTGTCGTGTGACTCAGTCGTGACTCATGAGTCATGACTCAGCCACGACGAAACTAGCTAATTAAGTTTAAATTTTTAATTCACAAAACTGCAAATAAATTAATTTTAAATGAACCGCTCGTATTTGAAATATATTACGCATGGATCTCAATATGTATAACAATTTAAACTGGGATGTAAATAATTTTCATTATTCAAACATTTAGAATACAAACTATGCCTAATGTAAGTTTGCTAGCAGTAACTTTTTATTTATAACCTTATTATATGGACGATCTTGTTTAGCAAAATTATATAATAAAGTAGTTAATAGTTGAATAATTAGCTGGTAGCTGGTTAGATAGTGTTTTTTTTCCAACAAGCTAACTTGGTTAACTTATCGAACTAGCTAGCTTGTTTGAAAGTGGTGCGTTTACATAACAAATTTTTATTAAAAAATTTATTGAGCTGAAAAAACTGAAAAACTAATGATAAACAAAGTCTACGTAGCATCTGATAAGTCAGTTGATATGATAAGCTAACATATCAACCGATTAATCTACTGTAACTAAACAATTTTATAAAAATCAACCAGTTCAATCAACTATCAGCCCTTATCAGCTAGTTTTCTAAACATAGTTTTGAAGGATTAATCTGTTTGTAACTGCTATAGAAAACGAAACAATATCTAATTTTCTCAGGTAATAAGAGTTGTTGGTTTGTTCGAAGTTTGTTTATACGGTCGACAACTATCCACATGTCGGTAAATGAGTTGAGCTCAATTCAAGCGCTCGAATTCGATTCGAGAAGACCTCGGTTTATTGAAGCTTAAATTATAGATCAATTACAACATAGACGAGTTAGCTCGAATACTGAGAAACTGAATGCCTGAAAAAAAAAAAACTATTTATTTTGTTAATTTAAAAAAGGAGAAAGATTGATGACCTAAACCCAAACACAAAAACAATTCAAATTCTCCCATTTCCAATTTTCCCAAAAATCTTGCCCCCAAATTGCATCAACTCAACAATCACCAAAACCTCCCAAAACCCCAATTCAACCTACCTTCACCACCACCACCATCACTCACCGTGACTGAACAACCCGCCAATGTCAATCTCCGCCGCCGTGCAACGCTCCCTCTTCAAGCACAAAGACGGAGAGCTCGCCGGAACCACCATAATCAAACACCGTTTCCTCAGCTTCTTAATCTGGCAATCAATCCAATCCACTTCCCTCCTCTTCCTCTTCAAAAGCCTCTTCCTTTCTCCCTTTACGCCGACCCCTTTTTCCCCTACTCTCCTCTCCCTCCTCTCTTTCATCTTCTTCCACTTCTCCCTGCTCCTTTTCTCCGTTTCCCTGTTCTTCCTCTCCTCGTCCCGCCCTCTACCTTTTGCTAGCCCGGCCGAGCTGTCTCTGTCGTTCATTCGGCTCGTTTTCGTATCTGGAGCTGACCAGAGTGTTGTCAGGAGGGTTAGGGTGTCGTTGAGCTTCGTGCTGTTTGTGGGTGTGTGTGGTGTCGTTGGGGCCGTGTCGATTTTGTGTGTTTGCTGGGGGTGTTATGGGTACTATGATGTTGGTGTGGAGTTTAGTGGTGCTGTGTTGGGGATGTTGGGGTTTAGGGGGCTTGCGGTTGGGTTATTTTATGGGTTGCTTTATGTTTACCAGCAGCGGTGGGTTTTGAGGTTTCCGATTATTCAGGTTCGTTTGTTTGCTGATGTTGATGATCATGTGTGTGTTTCTGATGGAGTGTGGTTGAGTAGTCACTGTTCTGTATATATAGTGGCTGTTGTTTCATATATCTGTGTAGCTTGTTGGATTGGCACAATAGATGGAGAAGCTTAGATAGTTGTCGAAATAATATTTCACAACTTCGTAAAATGCTTGCATTTCTTCGTAATTACAATTGCAGCTCATTATAACAATGTTAATGTTAAAAGTGGAAGGAAAACCATGGAGGTTATTTCTTGAAGGGATGTGTATCATGTGCCATGTCGAAGTACTTGATTTGGGACTGTAACAAGTTAAGTTGTTTGTTGATCCCTGGACTACATCGGATAATATGCTATGCATCTTCATTTTGTTATAATGTGAATATATTACCTGGTCAAATTGCTTTGATGTGCTTGGATATGAGATGATTGATCCTATGCGTAATTTATAATATATCTAAAGCATTCAAGAAGAATCCTATTGTTTTGTCTGATGTACTAACTCCTAAACTTATGCAAAACAGCGTCCTCCTTTCTTTGGCTTCAAGATGGGGATTCCTTTAGCTGTTGGGCGGGCTTTGAAGCTGTCAGCTTTTGGTTACTTATTTTCGTTACTGGCTTTTCTCTTGCCCATTGAGTACAGATCCCAATTTTCTGTGGGGATATTTGTTGTTGAGCAGTTGGTTTTCTACCTTGGAAGTTTCATAGTGATTCTCTGTTGGGAATTGAATCATCATTTACACCAGGTTTTTTCTCAACTAAATTTTGTAGCTGCAAATTCTTTCTAACATCCTTTTAGCTATATTATAAATCCTTTTAAGACCTGTACCTGAGCATCATCAATTGTCTGTTTTCTTAAATCTTACCACTGAATGCAGGTGCTACAGACTAAGAGGTTTATATTTGCACCCCCAAAAGGATCTCAAGCTGCCTTAGTTATGCCAAACGCATCACTTCTAGAGGCACTCGAGGAAAGTACACCAAATTCTCTTTTGCAATATCTTGCATACCTTGATCTCTGCATGGTATGTGAGAGTAATGTGGATACATGGCGCCGGGCTGCAATATTTGAGCAGAACGGTGAATATGGTGATACTTACAAAAGAGTGATCACTGCTTGCTTAAAACCTCTGGAGCAGTTCTCTAAACAACTAGCTGAAGGATTAGAGACCTCTTCAGCTGAAAATTCTCTGCAATTGTCGTATCAGTTAAGTTCGCCAACAGAGCGGCTTGCAGTTGCAAAACTCTACGAGTCATTTTACGACTCCCAGGTACATCTTTTTGTCTTTTGATTGTTTAAATTGTTCACTTTCCAGTATGGATAACCGTATGCTATGGTCCAAAGCTTTGGATTATAGTATTGTCTGTCTTCTCCCGTGTTTTATATAATAAGAGAGGTCTTTCATTCATTTCTGACCATCTGGCATTTTCTCTCTTTCTTTGCTTGCGCCATTAACTTTATTACATGTCTAAGTGCAATAGCGCAACCTAATATTTCAGTCTTTCCGTACGATTTAATGTTGGCCCTTCTCATTTATGTTCTATTGATAAGAAGTTAAGAACTTAGTTTCAACTTTCTGATTTGTTTGAAAACGAGACACCTGTCCCCTGCTTTGTCTCAGTACTCTATATTATTGTATAGTTTCACTTAGACACTTCTTGCAAGATCATGACATGTATTGTAAGTGGTTTCTTAGCTGCTGCACTTCCCTCTAGTGCATCCACCAATCACAGTTCTTGTTGGTCCCACACATTGAGGCCCCATGGGATCCACAAGGTAGTGGTAAGTGCACTAGGTGGGGTGTGCAGCATCAAATAAACCTATCGTAACCTTCACCGGAAAGTAATCACATTAAGTCAAGATCATAATGAGGAACCCAATCCCGTGCATTATTATTCTTCTCACATTTTCTGAAATTAGACTATATTACACCATTAATTGATTTCACGCACCCTGCATATGCAACCAAGTTATCAGCATCACTAAGCTTTGACCAGTTAGCTGCTTTCTGTGTTTTTTTATCTAATCGGAAATCCAGCCATGTTCCCTGTTTGTTCTCTGGCTTGTGACTAGTGATTAGAATACTAGTAATTCTCTCTCCAAAATGAAGAGCCAATAATGCTTCTCTAGAACGGCTAAAGGATATTTGAGCTGCATATTATTTTGATGCAAATGAACCATCATCAAATCCTTTTCAGTTTATGATTTCATTTTGTGAGAAAGAAATTGAGTTACATGTGTGGGAATTATGTCAGTTCTCTATATTTAAGTAATAAATTGTGTATTCCTGTTGTCAATACTGACAGCTGTGTGCCTGGAGTGCTCGGATTGTTGCTTCATTGACTGCTCGGTCTCGTAAAGAAGACACATATGGTGCTGCTCAACTTACAGGGAGCAATTCAGCTGTGATTTCAACACTGTTATCTTGTTTGCTGGCTGTTGAAACTCTCCTGGGGAAGAAGACCAACATACAGTCCCCAAGTTATTCAATGGGCTCTGCTGGAATCAAATGGGCAACAGTAAACACTGGCCGAGGAGAGTCAACAGCTGGAGCGATGATCAAAATAAGAGGCAGCCCACTTTACGGTGAAGCATATTCACTTGCAGATGTCCTTAAAACATCGATATACTACATAGTCTCTACTTTCCATGGTGAGTTATGCAATAGCAGTAAAGCTGGACTGCTTGAGAAGGATTGGATAGTTAGTGATAAGCCTCCTTATGGTAGCCGAGAGCTTTTGATACAAAAGTTGCGATTTTTCTTGGATTTCCAGGCTTAGTTTGTGACACAATATGATAATGCATTTTCTGCGGCTATATTCTGAATTAATGAGTTCGAGAAACGAAGAGCCAAGTCTACTAATTTCTTGATGCATTACATTTTATTCAGGTTGACATATGTTCTTGATCAAACTTGTGTAACAGTGTTATTAATACGGGATCGCAGTGAATAGTTTGCTCCCCTTCAAACATAATATATAGACTCAATATAAGGAACGGTATCAATCCACGAATAACTGCAAATAAGATCAAAGTGTTCATCACTGAGGCTGAAATCCCAAAGCTTGTCGAAACTCGAATCCCCCAGATTATAACGTATGGCTTGACCCTGGATGTTGAGTACGATAAATGAAATCATATTTCTCTCATCCCAACCGAAGCTTAAGATATCAAATGCGAGAAAACTCAAGTACTTGGAATTTAGAGATGAATCCATAACAACCTCAATGTCTATGCTGTATGTTATAGACCAGCCTGAGTATTGTCGATCCATCTCGTACACATCAAACTGCGTCGCCATAGGATCATACAATTCGACAAGAAGCAAGTGATTGTAGGACTCACCGCTGTACATGAGTTTTCGCTGTTCCAAATTGTTTTGAATAGGAAGCATGGGGAAGTTACCGAATCGCTCTTCTTCTACGTTGAAGTACAATCCATCGCCCATGTAACGGTTCAACCAGTTTATAGCACCATTCCAATAAACCCCGTGTCGAAAATTAGCAATTGCATATTGCCGATCAGTAACATAACTCCATTGGCCTGACTCCGCCAAAGGTTTCTCCATTTTCAAGTGCTCTCCTCCTGTTTGATTCAGCTTCCACTGGCCTGTCTGCGACGAATATATCTCCATTTCCAGCTGATCACCTTCTTCTTCTGAAAAGTACAAGCAAACCACCTTATAATGAGGCGATTTTCTTGGTTCGAACGCCATCTGGACACAAAAAACTGAGTCTGTGTACTTTCTCTTTATAATATCTCGACAGACAGGATCCGGGAGTTCTCTGAACTGACCGGAAGTTGGATTATAGACGTAATAATGGTACCTCTCCATTAGCTTTCCACCGGCTCGACAACAGAATAATCCGTTACAAGATTGCAGAATCTCCATAGGTCCATTGACACCAGAGTTGAGACGTACAACAAGTGAATCACCTGGAGTACTTCCTCCGATTTTATCCAGAGGGACAACATCGTACTCTGGCGGAGAGGAAGACATCTTAAAGCGACGGACGAGTAGACAGCCAGTGGTCTTGCTACAAAAGTCACGACTCTTGCGATGACAAAAGTCTGGATTGCTGATCAGGCAATACCAGTGTCTGGAGACACATTTAGATCGAAAAAGCGGCTTGACAGGCAACCGCAGCAAGATTTCCGTTAAAAGATCATCGTTTCCTGCTACCTCGGCGCACGACATTATCTGAATTCTGAAAGCTCAGATATATCTGTAGAGGTTAACTCTCTGTGCTTGCTTCAGGTTTATAATCTTTTGAAATCTTGCTAATCAAGTTAGATAATAATCTAAATGCATAATTTAGTAAAAGCTAAACGTGAACAACAAGGAATTCTTCTTGAGATGATTGGATTAGGAAACTTAAGATAATCTGGACGAATATAATTCCTTTCTTTCTCTGTCAAGGATTCCTAATATCATTCATATCCAGCTAATTCTACTGATTATTTTTTCCACCCACCATATATAAGTTTTCTTCTATCTCTACAACAGTATTGGTGTAAACATCTATAGCTCAGCAATCCAATATGAACGAACTCAACGAAACCATGGTGATTGCTGATCAGTTTGATGCAGACTCTCTTCGGAAAACAGACGCAAAGATTTTCCTGGATATGGTGAAGCACCATTACGCTAGTTCGACTTTCGATAAGTGTAATGAATTGGAAAAACTCCTCAAAGAAGCTGGAAATCTGACAAGCAGTGATCAGGAGGGGATCAATAGTCTGTTATCCGATGTTCGGACCCTTTTCAACGAGAGCATCTATCTCATTCACGAATTCAAACGTTTCCTTCCAAATGGCTATCCGAGAATTACTTCAGCACCTGTTGTTCCCAAAACCCGTTCCTACGATCTGAAACAATGCAATTCCAAAAGGAAAAAAGAGATACTGGATTTTTTGAAAACGGTTAAAAGCACTGTTGATCACAAAGTGTTTCGCAAGCTTCTGGAGAGAACCACGGCTTACCAGAAATACAGGTTGGCTTCTGTTCGCGGGGTCAAGAAGAGAGAGTTAGTTGATTTGCTGAAAGACCACCATGATTTGAAGCATAAGTTAGATGCTATGCTGTCTGACGAAGACGATTTGCTGCTTGTTGATACATCGCTTCATCGAATGCTTTCTGCAAGAGATGCAGCACTAGATCTCATAGGCAGAGAGCAAAGCTTTACTCGCCGAATCAGGGGAAAAGTTGATAAAACTGTCCGAGACAGGGGAATAACTGATGTTACTGGCTATTTGAAGGAAGAACTTGATGTTACGAAGTACTATTCTCAAGTGGACCTCAAGTGTATCAAAGATGCACTCCAAGGCTCAACAATTTTGGCAGATGAAAGTATGAGCAGGGGAATGGCGGTTGAAGATTCTATGGAGATTACATCTTGGTTAAGTAACAAGATTCAGGAGGTACGAGAAATGTGGTGGACCGGTAAGGAGATGGACGATCTGTTGGAGGAAGGGGCAGAAGACGAGATTCCGAAGTGGGATTGGCATGAGGAGTTGTCCGAAGACAAGTTCCAAGATCTTCCTCCCATTGTTTGGTCTGATTCCGACCCATAAAAGGGAAAAACTACCACATCCAAGAAACTCAAGAAGATAGAAACCATGACACCTGGAACTAGCGAGTTTCACTCACCTGTAACGAGGAGAAAGTTATGTATAAAACGCTCATAGCCATCCATACAAGCAGTTTTGCATAACATTAAAACAATAGCAATATGATCTGTGAATGTTTATATGTATCTACAAAGGTCTACAATTGACAATGGCAAAAAAACTGTGGTCCGCCTCAACGATATCATTTTAAATTTACACTCTCCAACTAAGGTATTTCACAAGTTCTTTCATCCTCAAAAGTGATAAGTTACCATCCTTCTTGTACTAATGAGCAAGACAATCAGTATCAAATCTACTCTTGAATATAGAAATATCCCCACTGAACATCGTCCGATGCATACCTACAAGAAGATATCCTTGTCAAAATATATAAAGTAAATGCTCATAAGACACATTGGATAAACAAGTACCAACCGAAGGTGAAAGCTTCTAATAATATTCTCCACGAACATAAGATTGTTCCTCTACACTGTTTAGCCACAATTCCCTCTACAATAAAGATGCACTTGCAACTACCACTAGATACTAGGGATTGAAAAGCCTACAACTTATTAGAATGGAATGCCAGGTTGATGCTATTGTAAAACAACAAATGCACTGCCAATTAAACAGTGAACAGTCTGCACACACACAAAACTGCAGTCTCCAAGCAATGGAGCTTCAGAAAACAAACACAAACAATTATAATCTGTGAGTGCTGCATGATAGTAAGGATTAGCAACATGAAGATTAGGAATGATAAACTCAAGTTATTGTTGCATTGCTTCACTTGACCAGCTACCACATGTACTAAATTGTATACTAAGACCTGTAAGTGAAAATTAAGTCGGAAAATCACTCCTGCGATAAAGGATGGTGCTACCAGAACAAGAGTTGAATTAGACAGAGTGCTATCTAATGAAATATCATCAGCATAGTATCAACTTGAGGAATGTCCACTTTAATTGCTTAGGAACATATTAAACAACAAACGAACAAGCATACACAAATTAAGGGTGTATTTAATGTAATAGCTTGAGAAAAATTACAAGTCAGATCTTTAAGCAAAATATAACCTCAGATCACCATCTGTCAAGACAGAATGGTCCTATCATGTCAGTCTAGTTGGTACCATCAGTAAGACTCCTCTGCTACAACTTCAAGCATCTGTCTCAAGCTAAAAAAATTGTAGATATCTACAATACCATTGGCTTTGATTAAGTTACTTATGCCTTTCCATTTGAAATATGGAAACTTCTCAGACAGTGCATAGTACTAAACTACATTTAGTGAGTAAACTCAAATCACTTTGATCATCTTAAATCAGGCTTACTAATTCATAGTACTTCTGATTAGCAATACACACCTAATGGAGTATTTGATATGACGGCGTATTTGCATTGCACATAATACGCCAGTTCACACTTTAAATATGTCTTGTTTTTTTCTTAAACATGTAATTAAGAATAATTATACATTAGTATTAGTTCAAGATTCTAACCGCTTATGTTAATTTAATTCAGAACTACGTTCAACATTAATTGTAGACGGACCATATAAATAGACTGGAAAAATTAGTTTAAAATCTTTAACCGTAATAACTAGATCCACCCCCTCCACCCTTTTTTTTTTTTTTAAATCACTTTCTCACCTATACTGCAACAATCATATCTCTGTAAATATTCCAAGTGTGAGAGAAATTTTCTATTTTCTCATGACTATGTCTACCAACAGTTAGGGGAGTAAAAGGCAACTCTTCAAGATCTGCTCTCGGCATTTTCCGTCTTTCAAGAAATTCGGCAGAACCAACGAATCATACACATGCTCAGGTGAATTGATACGCCAGTGAACAGCGTATTAGTACACGTGAACCAGGTTCCACAAACTTGTTTACTGTATCTTAAATACGAGTAAAATCATGCGGTATATAAAATCCATTAGAAGTTCTCAGCATTCTAGCAACATCACGATGCATTATGATTAGGTTAGCAGGATGTGGAAAATTATAATTCCAATCTTTCCACCCCAACAGGTTATTTTACATGCTGGATACTATTCCTACATACTAGTGTGTCCAGGTGTTTGTGAGCATGAAAACATGGGCACGACTACCTATGGTTCATAAGAAAGAAAAAGCTGAAGCTGGGAGATATCGGCTTATAAACATAATAGTTTATCTGCGCACAAAAAATATATCGCATTAGACGTATATCCTTGGGAACTGGAACTAATATTGTCACACAAAGGACCAATCTAGGAACATTTAACATTTATTGGGACTCATGACCCACCCCACCTACCGAACTAATAGATAAGGAATTGTCACCCGTGTAACTCAATTGTCGCATATAGGGATGCAGGAGGTTTATAACAGATTCACAAGTAATGGATGACCCCACCCACCAGAGCACAAAAATAATTGCCACAGTAGAAATAACATTTTCGACTTAGATGAGTAGGAATATCTCCTCTATAATCACAATGGACGAAATTTACCGGCATTAACAACAAGGCAGAAAACAATGGTGCATTTTATCATAAGTTTATCATCATAGATTAAACAACTACTTGAGCATGTAATACTTATCAAGCATGCAAATAATTGTGTCCATTTAGACATTTAGTGGTATTTTAGTTTCTACTCTTCATACAAAAAGATACAACTTACGAAGAAACAGATCTCATTCCCAGGCACAGAAAGGAATAAAATTATTGGCATATATGAAAACTCTCAAGACCAAACAAATTCAAACACTGCACTTTATTGTATAGCATAAGAAAAACAAAAGATCACATTAAAAATAGAGAGCACAATACAGCATCAGCTTACGTTAGTCAAGGTCCTCCTCCATAGGCTGCCCTCCACCTCTTCCTCCCGAACCAGTATTACCTTGATTGGTGCTGTTATTCCCTCCATCATTCCTCCCAGCATCCCCACCACGGTTGCTTGTCTCTGCTGGTGATCCAAACCCCATATTCAAAGGCCACGGAGGCAGCGATATCCTAAGCATCCTTTCAACTGACCTAGGTGTCTGTGCACTATTATTGCTGTTGTCACCGTTATTATCCAAACCAGCAATGCCCAGACCAACATTCCCACCACCAGCATGCCTGCTGCTATTCTCATTCCCCTGCCCCGTGGCCCTCCGAGTTTCATACTCCGCATCATCAGTGGGCAACTCATACCTACAAACCGGGCAAGAATTATGCAACTCAAGCCAAGGCAAAATACAATCCTTATGATAGATATGCTTGCAGGGAATCTGCTTCGCCACCTCATTCAACTCAAAGCTATCCTTACAAACAGCACACTGCGACGAATCCGAACCCAACATACCCTCAGTAATACTTATATCCGGCAATCCTTCCACCGCCGATTTCGACGCCGGTGGCGTCCCATACCTATTCGGATCATTCTCCGCCAGCTGCTGAATCAGCTGCTCCAATCCAGGTCCTACAAAGTAATCCCCCAAATTCGACGGCAAACCTCCACCACCACCGCCCATCATCCCCCCACCACCTCCCTCAAACACCAGCTGAATATTCGCCCCTCTCGACTGCAGATTGTTCAAGTAATTCTGCAAAAACGCCATCGGATTGAACTCATTCGGCGATTCCAAACCAGGTCCTGGACCAAAGAGTGATGAGAAGTCATTTGGCGATTGCGAACCATGACCACCACCACCACCAAATAGCGATGAGAAATCATCGAATCCACCACGAGAGAAGGAGGAAGTGGGGAAGGAAGGGAAAAAGTCGTCGTCGGAGAAGAGGCTGCTAGGGTTTGACGGAGGAAGAGTGTCTAATTCTTCGAGAAATCCACCGTTGCAATTAGGGCAGAAGACTTCCGCGGTTGGTGAGGAAGGAGGGAGGAGATTGACGTGGCCTTCGCATTGGTAGCAGAAGTACAGCTTCGCCGCCGTTTCTCCGCCGTGATTCGCCGCCGTAGACATCGGAAAAAGATTCGATTTTGTGCGTATTGGTGTATGTATAGATTGGTTGAAAATGTATATTTTGTCCAAAGTAATCAAATGGGTGATGCGTTGCTTTAAATACTTCTTTCCTCTCTACAAAGGAACCGCGGTGGGTGGAAAGAGAATCATGTCTTCGCCTAATATTTACCGTGTATAATTTTCAATGCGAATTAATCTTAATTTCTACTTAAAATTAAATATTTTTATTATAAAAGGTAAAACCACCACATTCTAAAAGATATCATAAAACAGCTTTATCAAATGTCAATTCTTATAATTACATTTGGTATATTTATCCACCGTAACTTTCAGTTATCTCTATCTATTAATACTATTATAAAAAGGATGAGAATCATTATAGCTAGCGGATCAACTTTTATTTTTCTTATTTACTCTTTATCATAACTAGCTTTTTCCTTACAACATTTTATATGGTTTAATTTTATTAGTATTTATATTATAATTGATAATTATATTATAATATAAAATTATTGTTAATTCAATATTTTTTTTAGTAATAGCTAATGACTATAATTCTACTATTAGACTCCGTAATGCTTAATTAATGAAATTTCTATTTCAAAAAAAAATTATAAAATTAAAATTTTAACACATAACATGTTTGACAAGAAGATTAAAAGTTCATTTAGTAACTTGAATGATTTATTAATTTCTATTTATTTGACATAAAAATACCGAGGACAACTTTACTCTCAGTATCGAACAATAGCTTATTCGGCTCATTTCATTATAGATATCTTGCATAGGTTATTGTGGGCAAAATTTTATTCAATACTCTAATTAGATTGTCCAATTACATTAAAATATATCATTAAAGTTTAAAATCTGGCTTCTTCGATGAACAACTTATTTAATCTCATCTTCAAATTAAGATTTGAGAGAAAAAAATGTAACCTTAACTTGTTTATAATGCTTTGTATCATATATTTGTGGATAGATATCAAATTTGAGTATACTCAAATCCAATTGTATTTTTGTACAAAAATTACATAAAAATTAACTGAGTTTACTCAATTTGAGTGCTATTCTAAACACCTAATACCTCTTTAAGTAACACTGGAGCATTGCCAACACGGCCTTCATAGTGAAGATTAACGTTCGGCAATCTTCATAATTTTCGAACTTTCATAATTGAAATTTGTTGAGATTTACCGTTTGGCAATCTTCATGAATTATATGCAAGCAAATGTGATATGTACATCATAGTCCGGTATCTTAAAGGCGTATTAGTTCACCACGACTTACCAAGATGGATGTCGCCAGGCACACCCAGGACGTCCCCAGCGCATGGGCCGGCACCAAGTGGCCTCTACCACGGCCCATGCCTTCCTTCTTACATGAAGGCCGGTCCCGCGATTCCCCACCACCACCCCACTTGGGAAAGAACACTTGGGTTGGTTCCTCCATAGGGGGCCGGCACCAAGAATCCCCACCACGACCCCACTTGAAAATGAACACTTGGGTTGGTTCCTCCATTTAGGGGCCGGCACCAAGATTCCCCACCACGATCATACTTGAGTCCGAACACTTGGGCTAGTTTCACTTTATGGGCCGACACCCGAGTGTATTCACCACGGCCCCCAAATACGTCACTATCATTCGGATGAAGTCCACGCGCCACCAATCTCCAACGTTACGTGTCAACATCCCGCTAGGCCGATCAAGGTCCGGCATGTTAGAGCCCGAGCTCCGGCAGAATTGTACTATAAATAGAAGACATTTACTCCTCATTAAGGTACGCAACTACTAACCGAAAATCTACTCTCTAGACTTTGAGGCCGAGACCAAGTTCTCTCAACCCAAACATTTAAAGTCCGTACCCCGGTTTGTCTTAGGCAAACCGGTCCAAAAGGGTCTAACCCCTTCCCCGTGTTTCAGGTACCTAGTGACGGCCACATCACCTAGAGACGGACCTGACCAAGTTACCTAGTGACGGGCCCATTTGTGTTACTTGGAAGAAGTTCCTATTTAGACATTTCCTAGTAACGACCCTTTGACGTTGCATCTAACAGCTTCCTAGGGGCGGCCTCAGTGAAACAAATCACCAAGTTACGTAGCAACGGCCGTCCTGACCAGGCAAAGGCCTCCTTCCCCAGATTGATTCCTTACTACTTGCTAAGAGTTGAAGCATTGACGAACGAAGAACTTAACTAAAAGAACTAAGACGAACTAGAGCTTAGCTAATCCACGAACTTTGCCTTAGCCGAATTTATACCATATCATATTTCGCAGATGATTCCATTCAATCACCAAAGGTTGGGGTTCGGGAACTTCATCTATATCGGATCCCACATTAGATTCTGACAAATTTATCACAAGGTTCGGTTGTTCAACCTCTTCACCACCATTCCCGAATAAGTCCCCTAAATCATCAGTATGGAATGACCCAGCCCATGGGCCGACACCAAGTGGCCTCTACAACGGCCTATGCCTTCCTTCTAACATGAAGGTCAGTCCCGAAATTCCCCACCACGGCCCCACTTGGGAAAGAACACTTGGATTGGTTCCTCCATAGGGGGGCGGCATCAAAATTCCCCACCACGGTCCTATTTTGGAATGAACACTTGGGTTGGATCCTTTTAGGGGCCGACACCAAGGTTTCCCACCACGGCCATACTTGAGTCCGAACACTTGGGCTAGTTTCACTTAGGGGCCGGCACCCGGGTGTTCTCACCATGGCCCCCAAATACGTCACTATCATTTGGATGAAGTCCACGCGCCACCAATCTTCGACGTTACTTGTCAACATGCCGCTAGGCCGACCAAGGTCTGGCGTGTCAGAGCCCGAGCTCCGACGGAATTCTACTATAAATAGAGGGCATTTACTCCTCATTAAGGTACGCAACTACTAACCAAAAATCTACTCCCGAGACTACGTTCTCTCAACCCCACACAGATAAAGTCCATACAGGTTTGTCTTAGGCAAACCGGCCCAAAGGGTCTAACCCCTTCCTTGTGTTTCAGGTACCTAGTGACAGCCACATCACCTAGAGATGGAACCGACCAAGTTACCTAGTGACGACCCCATTTGTGTTACTTGGAAGAAGTTCCTATTTGGACATTTCTTAGTAACGACCCTTTGACGTTGTCAGTGAAACAAAATCACCAAGTTATGTAGCGACGACCCTCCTGACCCTGCGAAGGCCTCCTTCCCCAGATTGATTCCTTACTCCTTGCTAAGAGTTGAAGCATTGACGAACGAAGAACTTAACTAAAAGAACTAAGACGAACTAGAACCTAGTTAATTCACGAACTTTGGCCGAATTTTATACCATATCAGTAAGCATATGTTTCAAGATCCGTTCGACATTCACAACGTCACACATGACAAGTCTGCACAACACACTAATGAAATTACTTGTTACAAAAACTAGAATTGTAAGGACCGCAAAATTCCCTCGTGTATCCGAAAAATTAATTTAATATTAATTTTATTATTTCGCACGAGCGAAAATATTACGCCGGTATATTAGGTCGAATTTAGAATTTTAACGCCGAGCGGATGCGACGTTAAAGTAAGAATTGGTATTATATTAATAAAATAATAATAAAAATAATAAAATAAAAATTATATATTTTAATTTTTCTATGGCTCGAGTTCGACTCAAAAAGTGCACGAGAGTCGATTTCGTATTTTTTCGGATTTTATTTGCGAGTCGTTTGGAAGCCAGAAGGAGTCAGTTGTATATAATAGCAAAAGTACCGAAAATTACCCTTGGCTCCTTCTTCTCTTTTCTTTTCAAGCCAGGGCATTTGGTCCTTTCGCACTCCTTTCTTCCCCAAATCGCCTAAGCAGCCTGTTGCCCCATTTCCACCGTGCCAAAGTTAATTTTCACCGTCACCTCAAGCCGCCGCCGTCGTGGGGCCAGGCCCACGTGACAATGGCGGCCAAGAGAGGCATGGAGGACAAGTGGCGTGAAGGAGGAGAAGCAAGGGAAGAGTCAGCCGGACACGCGGCGGCGCTCCGGCCGACCTTCCACCGCCCTCCGTTGGCTATATAAACGGCCTCCATTCTCCATTTTCACCACACCTCTTCACTGCTCTTTCTTCTCCTCTGTCTCATGCTCATTTCCAGCCTTCCTCCACCACTGTCCACCGTGCACCACCGTCGGCGCCACCCATCTCCGCCACATCACCACCACTGCCGACTGCCCTTCCCCGAAATTGAGTCGTTCGCTCGACCAAAAATTCCGGTAAGTATCTCGATTGTGTTCGAATAACGAACGAGAAATTAATTAATAATTCATCGCAGCCGTGCCGCATCGTCAACACCGCCTCGATTGCCATCACGCTGCCCGTTGTCACCTCACCTCGCGCTCGACACTCGCTCGGAATTTCGAAGTCACCTGACCTGCAAGATAGCTATGGTGAGTGATTACGAGCTTTCGGCATCCAGCCCTGGAAAAGTTTGCTACTGTTCATTCCTCGCATTTTCATTCATGTACTTGTTTATGTGCCTGACTGTCTAACCCTGACTGCGATTACTCGACTCCGACCGACTGACTCCGACTCGTTACCGATTTAGATTTCTAATTGTATCACTGTAGACAACCGGTATTAGGAAACCTTACCTGTATTGACTTGATACTTTAAAATCCTAGCTATTGATTTATATTGTACACTGAGACCGTTTTACTGATCCCAGTTACCGACCCTGATCCTGTTTACTGATCATGTTCACTGATACTGTTACTGATCCCGTACCCTGATCATGTTTACTGATCCTGTTTACTGATCTTGTTTACTAATATTGTTACTGATCCTGCATATTAATCCTGTTTACTGATCCTCATGCACAACATTGCACGAATTTTTTTTTCCTGAAATGGCAACCACACATTAAAAACTGTTTTGGGAAACCGTTGACATACTGTTTAGCTGGGTGATGTCACTTGCAGCAATCATGTCCTGTCATTCGGCAGTCACTAAGTGCCATGCGGAGTGAAGTGCTACACCGTGTATTCACGGTGGGAGCCACCACTCGAGTCCGTAGGGGCCACCTCTAGAGGACTAGCCGTTATGGTTACTATCGCCGGGTGGAATACCATGCCGCGATCACTGTTACTGTTACTGTCACCGGGTGGAATACCTGCAGCGATTACTGTTACTGTTACTGTTTGCGGTTTTCCCACTGTTCAAAAATAACTGCCTGATCAGCGTGTGTGTTAGTTTGTTGTGTTATTACATTCATCCGCATATTCATGCATGCTTGACTATCCACATTGAGTCCTAGTGACTGACACTCTCCCTGTTTCAGTAATTTTGCTTTCCCAGATTTTGAGCACGGAGAAAGGATTAGGTAGCTAGCAGACAGACGGACTTGACTGATTTCCGCTGCTGATCTATTAAGTATAAATGTGTGTTCCTGTTTTAAATTATCCAGTACATTTGGGTTTGTAACGGATAATGTTTTGATATTTTAATATATATGTATTTGGAATATTTGGCAGAACCCTTGATGTCTGAATCAGATCCGGGGCGTTACAAGAATACTTCCATAACTCACTCCATTGATAAACGATAGGGCCACATTGACAAAGATTATGAATTGATGCATGGTTGTATCAAACTCTACAACTTGATAGTTAAGGATGAGCATACCAAAAATACTTAAAATATGACAAGGAAATCAAAGAGTTCAAGTGATGCACTTGATCGAGGTCTTTAAATGAATCACAAGTGATGCACCTCGTCTGCAAATACACCTCATTGTTGGAATGGGTGGTCTTGGTAAGACTACTCTAGCTCGAAATGTTTTTGATAATAAACTTGTTAAAGATCGTTGATTCGCCTTTGGGGCACAATATCTCAATCATACAGTGTCCTAGATATATTTGTAAGTTTTCTAAGTGATTTGGGAATTTCTTCTATTGGGAAAACAAGCACTGTCCATGAATTAGGCGATAGATTGTATAAGCCTTTATTAGGTAGGATGTATCTTATTGTTCTAGATGATGTGTAGAGTTTTAAGGTTTGAGATGCAGTGAAAAGATTTTTTTCTGATAACAGTAATGGAAGTCGAATCATTTTGACTACCAGGTTGTTACATCTAACTTCTGTTATTGGTTCTTCCCAACCATATCAACTCGAGTTTTTAAGTGAAGTGGATAGTTGGAACCTACTTCGACAGATTGTGTTTGCAAAAGGTGGACTTCCATTAGCAATTGAGGATATTGGAAGGAAGATTGCCACAAGGTGCAAAGGGCTTCCACAGTTCCACTGACTATCATTGTGATTGGGGGACTACTTGCCAAGTCTGACACGGGAAGAGAATTTTGGGAGCATGTTTGAAAGATCTTTGAACACAATAGTGAATTCTGAAAATGATGACTATTGTCTCAATATATTATCTTTGAGTTATGATTGTTGGTTTATCCGATCAGATTGTACTCTAAGCACACGCAGCGGAATTTCAAAAATTTTAGACCAACATGATAACAATAATTTAATGTGCTTCTCCAAACCGAAATCTTACTTTGATAGCAATTCCAATTCGCAGCTGTCAGCGTGCAACACGGAGTCAGCAAAGTCCAGCAACTGGTCAATCTCCTGCTCCGTATAATCAACAACTTCGAGATCCTCACCAAGCAAATTTCAATCCTCGTACGAATCTAGACTGTTTGTTTCTCCTTAAACATCGGTATCAACATGAGTTTTTTGTTTTACCAAGAAGAACGCTCGGATGTTCTTATGTTTGGATGTTTTGAAGTGTTTTTAGAAGAACTAATCAAATTATTCTTTAATGTTTTGTCTCTTGTGGAATATTTTGTTTCCTCACAAAAATATGTTATGTTGTCTATTTTTCTCAATTACACACAGTCCCAACATATACATTGAATAACTCCAAAATACCAGAAATTAATGGGAAGAAAATAACGGAAGGGAAATAATGATCTGATGATGATGGCAGGATGGGGACGTTTGTAACATCCACATTCATTTTGCAACGGGCGCATGTAATGCACGCGCCCAAGCCACTGGCGTGTGCCTTGCACGCGCCAGACTACATCATGCTGGGCCGATTGGCCCAGTCCAATCTTTTCCCTTCTCTTCCTCTATTTCTTGGCCCAATATATATTCCAAGCCCAGCTTCACAAATTGGACTCTAATTCAAATCAGTCCAACTATAAAACTTCATTTTAATCGTTCAAGTCCAATCGACCTAATTAAAATTATTCTCATATTATTTATAATAAATAATATTCTAATCAACATCCGTAGTTTGGTAAAGTATACTCCATATAGTGTGATTCATAAGGACTTATATATTAAGCACTAATCCAATTAAGTTCACGGTGAAACTTCTAAAAAATTTATCGGACATTATTAATATATAAGGATGTTTGTGAGAATATGCAAATCACCTGTAATGTAAAGCTTTAATGATGATATGATCATTTTATTCATAAATACTCTAATAAGTCTGGAACTTAATGGCCAAAGGGCAATTAAGTTAAAGACACATTAGGTAGGAACAGGAACCAATATGGTCACTGTATGGCCAAAATATGCCGGTCATTGATTACTTAGTTGCGATTAATTTATGCTAACTGTTTGCCCTGCTTGATTAATTTTGTATCGTGCTTATTTTGACTTTTGAGCATAAAATAAGCATACATCTCATCAAATTTATTCTTTTATCTGAAACTGTAAAATTACTCCTACCAAATTCAGTTAAATTTAATTTAGTTCAGTTCAGCTCGGTGTAGATATAATTTATACCTTACTTTAATTCAGTTCAGGTCTAAAAACTCCATTCAATTCAGTTCAGTAAATTTCAGTTAAAAAGAATAGAGTCTTAGGTTGTGTTCTCTTCAACAGAAATTTAACGAACTGAAATAAATTTTAAATTATAACTAAGCCGAGCTGAGCTGAACTGAAGTGATTTTTAGTTGAAGAGAACACAACCTTAGTGATTTTAATATTTATTCAAACACAGTTGGTTATGACTTGGGTAAAATGCACAAATGTATTATATGTTCTTCTCAATTGACTACACATTCTAACTCTGGAGTTCTTGAAAGTAAATGTACAACCTTATTGATATGAGTAACGTTCTCAATCCCTTTTAATTCTTTGGACTTGACTTGAAATTCTTCGACGTTACATTCACCCCCTTTTGAATTGTGCGACGTCTCCATTGCACCATGATTCGACAAATCGTCCATCCCTTGTGGATTTTTTGGGTTGACACAACTTTAATACCATTTGTAAAGACCGACCACTAATCGGTGGAACTTTGATCTTTTGACCGGTACGATTACTTGTGGACAAATTACTGTAATAGATTAATTGTTAAAGTTAACTGTGTAGTAAATTACAACTTTGTCCAATTATTGTTTAATTAATTGATTTGTTAACTCAGAAATCACATTTTGATTTTTTATGTAATTATTTGAACAAAAGAACTAGTGTCATTGCTCCAAAAATTTTAGGGGTAGCTTACGCAATTTTCCCTAAAACTCATTGAATCTGAAAAGCGCACCGCTGGCAGTATAACCCAATAATATTGGTAGTGTTTAGTTTAAGAAATCTCTCGTTCGCTTGTTTCTCTAGCTAAGCTTCGTAGTTCATTAGAGAAGCAATCTCGTTCACTTGCCGCTCAGTAGGTAATACGGATCCCAGGTTCGAGTCACATTTATGGTTTGAGAAAAAAATAAAAATCACAGAAGCAATCTAGCAGCCACTCAGAAATTAGATGGCATATGTTGCGGTTGTATT
>JAYMSP010002421.1:0-24402 GCA_036897095.1 Plantago elongata
TAATTTAACACCATGTAAGTAATTTATCAATTATATGAAATGTATGTAATATTATATGCTTATTCATGCTTATTCCAGTTAGTTTATTGTATCATTCCGTTACAAACATTTGTGACGGAATGAAGGATTCCGTTACAAAATTTTGTGACGGAATAAAGCATTCCGTCACAAATGTTTGTAACGGAATGATTCATTCCGTTACAACATTCTGGCCGGCTCTGGTTTAAACTGGCCAGATTTTCTAACGGAATCCTTGTTTCCGTTAGAAATTCCGTTAGAAATTTGTAACGGAAAAAAATGTCCGTTAGAAAATGTTTCTGACGGCCTGTTTGTCACGATTTTTGTTCCTTTACAAATTCCGTTAGAAACCTCAATTTCCGTTAGAAATTCCGTTACTAAAACGCTGTTTTCTTGTAGTGCTCGTGCGCCCACAGTTCGGCCTACTCGGCCGCTGTTTTGATTGTTCAGCCACCTTGGAACTCGGAAATCAGCGCCGCCATCCGCCACCAAATCGCGCGTGAAGAAACCGAGGTGGATAAGATTGAGTCACGAGGAAAGAACGGTCAGAAACCCAACAACGTGGCTGGAAACGAATGAAGAAACGTGGCTTGTTTTCGAGCCACCAGCTCCACCACCTTCACCGCCCGTCCCCGCCGCCAGTACCCTATAAATAGGGACCCCTCGTTCAGTTTTCAAACTCACACCTTCTTACCCCTCTCAGTTGCTCTCAGTTTCCATTCGATCTCCTCCATTTCTCTTTTTTTTTTCCAGCAAAACCACCACCATGTTCCGGCCAAACTCCGGCCACCGCCCTCACCTCCGATCACCTACCCCCCAACTGCCGAACACCCCTAAATTCGAAAAAGTGTCGTTAATTCGACCAAATCCCGGTAAACTCTCTCGATCGAATTCGATTCGATTCGAATAAAAGAACGAGGAATAGTTTAATATTTTCTTCGCCGCGTCGTTCGTCCACTCCGTTTGTTACGTCGTTATTTTGCCCGTCGTTCGACGTGCACTCGGTTAGTGACGTATTATTTTATTAATATTTTATCGTCAATTATTGTTTGGTAAAAATTATCGTTAATTAATTACCGTTAATTGTAATTAGTTAAAAAATATTGTTAGTAAATAGTTATCGTAATTAGTTATTGTAATTAATTAATTCTCGTTAGTTGATTGTAATTAATTATCGTTAATCTAATGATCATTAATCTTAATTAATTATAGTTAATTAATGTTAAACAGTATCATTAATAATTAATTAGTTATGGTAATTAATTAAGTACCGTACTTAATTAATTACCGCTAGTTAATTATCTGTAGTCTTGATTAATTATCGTAACTTAATATCATTAGTATTAATTAATTAGCGGATAATTAGCATCAAATTATTAAGGGATAATTATTGTTAATTACGGCTTAGTGATAATTATGAACTGCTAAAAAAATTAAGCTATACTGAATGAATGTCGACTTGCCGTTGACTAGGAAGTAAGAATATAATATTATACTGATTGGAGGATGGGATTATTGGACAGACTTCTTATCTGTAGTGGGTTATCTGTTGAGAAATAAAATACCGAGTAATTATTGGAAGCCGGATAAAATCTTACCGGACTAATAGAAATAAGTACCAGTTTTTTAAACAGCTAAGCATAATAAGGCTAAGATCTTATTATCAGGGACTTAAAATAGTATTATTATCTGTGTATCAGGATCTGCGGAAGCTCTTGAAGTAGACATTGTAAATGGTGAGTGATAGCTGGCTTTCGGCATCCGCCCTGGGAAAAGTTGTTCTCTTTCAATATCTTCCTATTCATGTACCCGTTCCTGTTTATATACTTGTCTGCCTAACTATCTAACCGTGAGTGACAACTGGTTTTCGGCATCAGGCCCTGGGAAAGTTAAAGTGCTATTGTTCATTCCTCGTATTTCATTCATGTATTTGTTATCTGTCTGACTATCTGACACTAACTTCGACTACTCGACGTCAACCGACCGGCCCGTTTACCAATGTAGTTGACTGACGGTATAAACTGTAGATAACCTGTATTAGGGATACTTACCTGTATTGACCTTGCATTTTATTACCCCAATTGCTGATTAGTATTGAGTACCGAGTTTTGTCTTCGGATTTTGATTACCGATTTAGGGTTCTAAACTATAGTTGAACTGCACTTACGTTATACTACCTGTCTAGCCTTGACATTTTATTGCTCCAATTGCTGATTCACACTGAATGATTGTGTATTATGAAAAGTGTTACCGTTTCCAAGTGATAGTGTACCTCTAACCGGAAACTATAAAAGACCTGTGTCTAGGAATTACGATTGTTATTGACGTGCATTTGTATCAGTTCAGTGACCAAGTGACAGTGTGCTTTGAAAGTGATATTATTTTCCAAGTGATAGTGTACCAAGGTGAAAGTGAGTTCTGAAAGTGAGTTCTGAAAGTGTTTCACAGTTAGTGAAGTGATAAAGCGACAGTGTACTCTACACATCTTGTTATTTTGCATTTCTGATCCTCATTGCATTGCACGAAAACCGTTTTCTACAAAAAAAAAAAAAAAAAGGCAACAACATACTGTTTTCTTAAAAACTTGGAACCGTATCCATTTATCGATGTGTAACCAGCCTGGATCTCTTATCCTGGAGTGTTGCTATGAAAATAGCGTAGACCTCTGGTCCTGAAGAGTTCCTGTGAAAACAGCTTGGGTTACGGCCCTGAAGTGTTCCTGTGAAAACAGCTTGGGTTACGGCCCTGAAGTGTTCCTTTGAAAACAGCTTGGGTTACGACCCTAAAGTGTTCCTGTGAAAACAGCTTGGGTTACGACCCTAAAGTGTTGCTGTGCAAACAACTTGGGTTTCGACCCTGAAGTGAGTGATACTGGAAATCCCAAAATTGTTAAAGTGTCTGATCAATGTGCTGTGTTGGTTTGCTGCATTTATTGATTCATACGCATCTGATGCATGCTTGACTATCCTCACTGAGTCTTCGTGACTGACACTCCCTTTGTTTCAATAATTTGCTTTCCTAGATTTTGAGCACGAGTACAGGCTCGAGTAGCTCAGACAGCTGGACAATTGGCATATTTTCGCTGCTGCTGTTATTAAGTAGATGTGTGTTTTCTGTTTCAGTTTTCAGTTTTACTTATCCCGTACATACGGTGTGTAACGGATAAAATATTGTAATATTTTAATAAATGTGTATTTGAGATATTCGGCACAATCCTTGACGTCTGAACCTTATCCGGGGCGTTACACTGGGTATATCTCTTAGCAACCCACTTAGTTCACCAGTCTCATTTATTTTGTTTCTGAAAACCCACTTAGTTCCAATTATAGATATTCCATTTACAAATGGTACTAGACCTTGTTTCTCTCAAATTGATCCAACTCTTCTTGCTTTGCAGAGATCCAGTCTTCATCATTTAAAGCATCTTCAAAAGTTTTAGGTTAAATGTTTGAGATAAAACATCCAAAGAGAGAATAAGCATTTTTAGCTATTGCTCTCCTAGTTCTAAAACCTTGATCAATTGGACCAATCACTTCCTTTGCAGGGTGATCTCTAATCCATTTCATAGTTGGTTTTGAACTAGTAGGGTCATTATCTACGTGATCTGAATGTGAATCACTGCGATTATGACTTGATACTTCTGCAGTATCATTGATATTTTGTACACAAGAAGTGCGATAAATATCAGACACTTGTTCAGTTTTAGTGGTTTCTGGAATAAGTGTTTAAGAAAGGTTATTCCCAGAAAGGTCTCTACGATGATTAATCTCAGTTTCCATTTTTGGAATTCTTAAAGGAAATTCGTCATCATGTTTAAGAGCCATCTGGTTGTTACTAGGCACATCATGCTTTTCTTCGTCAGACTCATCCTCAATGTTAATGACAGAGTTTCTCCTTTTTGAGGGTTCTTCTTCAGAATCCTTAATCATAAATTCTTTGAATCTATCTGAGAGTTCTTCATCAAGGGGTATTTTCTTGCTTCCTTCATAGAATACCACATGAACTGATTCTTCAATCTTCTTTGTTCTTTTGTTGTATACTCTGTAGGCTTGGCTATTCATAGAATAACCATGCAATATACCTTCGTCTGTCTTTCGTTGAAATGTTCTCAAATATTCTTTTCCATTATTAAGAACAAAACATCTACAACCAAACACTCTCAAATGTTTGATATTAGGGGGTCTACCAACCAAAAGCTCATAGGGAATTTTGTCATGTCGTTTGCTTATCAAACATCTGTTCTGAGTGTAGCATGATGAATTTGCAGATGCAACCCAATAAACTTCACTTATTTCAGTGTCAGCTAGCATTGACCTTGAAGCTTCTTTAAGGGTAATATTCTTCCTTTCAGCAACATCATTTTGTTGTGTTGTCCTTACTAAAGATAGTTGATGTTGTATACCTTTGCAGGTACGGAACTCTTTTATGTACTGGTTGACAAACTCAATACCATGGTCTTTCTGATTGGAGATACCTTGTCATTTTTCATGACTTCAAGCTTATTCAGCAAGTTTGGTATCTCCACCCTAGCATCAAACTTTTGTTTCAGAAAGACAACCCAGGTAAACCCAGAGAAGTCATCTACAACAACTAGACCACACTTTTTGCCTGCATGACTTATTACAGATGATTCAAGAAGATCCATATGTAAAAGTTGCAGTGGCCTAACACAAGAATGTTTGGTTTTGGACTTGAAAGATGTTTTGGACTGTTTCCCCAATTGACAAGCAGAATAGAGACCGTCCTTTCTAAATTATGTTTTAGGTAATCTAACCACTAACTCTTTCTTGGCAAGCTTGTTCAGAGTTTTAAAATTCAAGTCACTCATTCTTTTGTGCCATAACCAGTGTTCTTCAGTGTGACCTGATTGACTCACCATGAGACATTCTTCAGTTGTTGTAGATGTCCAATCAACGACATATAGACTTCCCTTCCGCCTAGCAATCAAGACTGTCTGCTTTGACTCATTGTCAATTAATTTGCACAATTTTGATTTTATTTTCACCAAATATCCCCTATCTGCAAACTGGCTCATGCTTAGAAGATTATATTTCAAACCTTTAACATGTAATACGTCAGAGATCGTAAGGGATCTCAATTTGACTTTGTCAAATCCTATAGAAGGATTTAATTCTCCTCCAGCAAACCTGATGTTTGGTCCAGTATCACAAGCCCTATTATCATCCAAGTTTGCTTTGTCTCCAGTAATGTGCTTCCCGCATCTACTATCAAATAGCCATTGAGCCTTAGTCCATGATGCGTTTTGCGCGAAACAGGAAACAAGAGTTAGGTTCTTGCTTCAGAAACAGAACCACTTAGACTAAACACTCTTTATGTGGTAATCCATTTCTTAATGAATCTCTTAGGAGTAGGTTTTTGTCTACTTGGAACATAAAGAGGAATCTTTGAATCAACAGATCTCAAATCAATCTTCCTTCTTGGAATGCTCCTTGGTGCTCCTTGTGGTGGCTTCAGAGACTTGTCAGCTTTTTCAAATTGCTTTTTAGCAAGCTTAGTCTTTTCGATAATTGCTATAAGCAACCCTGGCTTTCCACCATCGCTCTTGTCCTTCTTTATATTGTTGCATTAGGACTGTTCCGATGTCGGGATAAAACAATGCCTTTTCGAGCACCACTGCTTTCTGAACATGACTTTCAATAGCCTCACTAGTTTCTGCATCATTCCTATTTCCAAAGAATGGGACAGTAGGAAATACACCCAAATCGGCGATGCTTCCCTTTCTAGTGATACAACATTGTGGATGATCACAAGTTAACGGATCATGTTTCTTTTCAAAACCCTTTTCCACAATATTCTTTGGGATTGTTCCTTCAAAGGTTTAGTTGCAATAGCTTTCCCTTTGTTCAGAATCTTAGCTTTTTGACCAATGCTATAAAATTCTCCGGAACCTTTATGTTGACTTTTTACAAAGGTCAACCTTTCATCACTTTTTTTCAGAGGGTTAGAAATACCTGATTGAGCTTCAAGCCAAGTCCTCCTTTCTTAGAAGGATCTCTCATATTTGATTGAAACTCCATGAGAGTGTCACTAGCTTTGACAAATGATTTGAAAGACACTTCTTTCTTTCTGAGATCTTCATTTTCAGAAAAAAGCTTCTTCAACTTCTCATTTAGCTCATTCAATACTAGTTCACAAGAATTTTCATTCTCCAATATTTGAGACTTCAAAGAGGCTATTTTAGTGTCCTTAATCTTAGATACCTTGGTCAAGTCGGAAACCTCTTTTTCAAGAGTTTCTTTGCTTTCTTCCAGAACTTTGGTCTTTGATCCGAAAGCCAAAAGTTCTTTCTCATATCGATCAAGTTCACTCTTGACCAACTCCAAATCTTCAATGCCATGATCATCACTTTCATAATATAAGAATGTGATGTTTTTGTTACCTCGTCAGCCATAAGACATTCTTCAATGTTTGAGATGTCAGGACCTACTATCTCAGCAACTCCGCACAAGTCGTTCTTCTTCAGGATAAAGTCGATAACATCATGAGTTATCCCGCACCATTCTGGTGATGGTAATGTTGAGTCATTTGAATTTTCACTTTCTGAATCTGACTCAATATCCAGAGCATCAAGTTGTATTTGGATTTTCTTTCTCTCTTCAGTGAGCAATGCCCTTTGAGTTCTCTTGAATGTTCTTCTCTCCTTTTTGACATACGTCTTTAGCTTGTTAGAAGCAGGACAATCACGTTTGAAATGACCAGGCTTCTGACAATAGAAGCATATATCATTCTCAGCTTCAGCAACTTTAGTACTAATAGCTTTATGAGCAGGGTTGTTCATCTGAATGTTCTTGTACTGTTGATAGTTTGGGCCGAGATTTTTTTTCATCTTCTCTTTTGCTTTTCTCCTTTCAATTTCTTGAGTGACATATTTCTTCATATATCTCACTGCAAGAGTATTTTCTTCAGACACTTTTTGGTATCATTCTTTTCAGAAGTACCTTGGGAAACTAAACCAACACTCTGCAACTTTTCAGCTGCAGCCAAACCACGTTGGGTTGTCTCATAGTTTACAGTGCCAAATGTGAAAAGAGTTCCACTGGAGTGATTTGGGGCATTCCTTGATTGAAATAGAAATATTGTGTATGCTCCCAATTTTGGTTCAAGCTTCTGACAATGGTTTTCACCTTCTCAGAATTTGAATATTTCTCACTTTCTCCAAGTGAAACCATATCACTCATGAGAGTAGTAAACCGAAAATTAAGTTCTTCCAAAGTTTTAGAGGGACCCTGTTTGAAGTTTTGGAATTTCAATTTCAATACTTCGAACTTGTTTTCTTTGGCTTTCTCAGTTCCGGCACATATATTTGCTATCAATTTCCAGGCAACTTACGCCGTCTTTGCACACCACATTTTACACTGTATGTGCTCTGATGTCAATCGAATGATGATATTACGAGCTTTACCATCCAACCTGTGTCTCTTAGCATCTTCTAATGTCCAGAGTTTACGAGGTTTTTCTTCATACTCAACTTGTCCAGCAGCAACACGACTACTATTGCTAGTAGAAGTGTCACTAACTTCAGCGTCAGTGTTTCTGCGACCGTCAGATACTTCAATCACGTGCTTGAGTTGTCTGATTCTAATTGGCCCTTCCTTGATGATATAGATCATCTCATCACTGATTGCTTCAAGATGCAACATCATGTTGTTCTTCCATTTCTCGTAATTCTCTGGTTTAAGAACCGGAACATCACTCAGAGACATACAGGCACACTTAATACACAATTAAAACGTCCTTGTAAGGAAACAAAAACTCTACCTATCTGGAGGATCGATGTTCAGTGCAGAAGGCTAGTAAACCTCCTGCTCTGATACCACTCGTTGGTCCAGATAATGGCAAAGGAAAAGACTAGGGGGGTGAATAGTCTTTATAAACATTCATCGATAAACAGTCTTTCTCAGAAACGTTGGGGGTTTCTGACTAGAGCGGAATACTTTAAGAGATAGATAAACGTAAATGTGCTTTGCAGTAATAATGTGTGTGTGTGTGTGTGTGTGATGTTGGAATGTAAATACAATAATTAAATAACACAGCAACTTATAGTGGTATATGGAAGTGGCGTAATCCTCCAACTAATCCACTTCGGCCTTTCTAAGACCCGGAATTCACTAGAACAGATAATTATGTTTTCCTTACAATGTATCCTATTTTATGATCCCTACAAACAAATGGTTTCCAACCAAATGTTCCCCTGAGTTGTTCCCTAGCTTCTAAAGCCAAGTACTTCGTGTAGTCAAGATAACCTCAGAGCTTTTTCTTGATTTCCCAAACCAAATACTTCTTTTACTCCACACCTTGATGGTATTGGTTATATGACTGTTGTCAGGCTTTTCTTAAATAACTTTTCAGCTATTTATCCAGAGAGTTCTAAATGATTACACTACTTAATATACTTGTATAGTATATGGTAGGTATCTCCTTTCTGACCCAAGTGTTGATATCCGTTCTGGAGAATAAAACCTTAGAAAGGTGTCTGAGAGTTCAACTCTTTCACAGATAATCAAGCTCTTGCTAAGGTTAATGACACTTAGAACTACTAGTGATTCTTCGAGCTGTTTAGTCGCAACAATGAGCTTGGAGAATTGTAGTATGAATGCTTGAGAGAATACTTGAAAGTATGAGCGTAGTTCGTGTATGTGTGTATTTCTCAGCTTCTAAGTGTTGATATTTATAGATGAATTTAAGAGTCGTTTGAATAGTATCCGTTAGACCTAAAAAATCATAATACAAGTTTAACTAGACTAACATACTAATTGATTTGCTCTTTACAATGTTCAAGTGAACCGAGAGTACTAGTCACCTTTATGTACTAAAGATAAGTCATATGGTGATTGATAAAAAATACTCACAGATATTTCTAACATTTAGCCTTATGTATATTTCGGAGCCATTATAGGACTCTAAAACATCCACTGGTGACTAGCCACTAGGAGCAACAGTGAGTAATTTCCTAATCCATGCTTTTTCAAGCATTTTCAGGACATAGGTCCTATCTGGTGTAGAGGATATATCAACTATCATAAACTGAGTATCCATGTGTGCTCCCCAAATCGTTTTGAGGCTGGAGGTCCAGTTCTCTGGGTTGAAATCACCCAACAAGAGTTTGTTCAACACCTGCAAGTTCCTTTCTCCTTGCTTTTCAGCAGAATAAGTCGCAACAGTATTCATGGATGAGTCCTTTGTGGTGCCATCTCTTATATAGAGTTTTTGAGTAAGGTAACCAGTGAGTGTGCTTGAAATCGAGAGATTTTAGTCTATGTTTTCAGAAACTAAACAAGAATTATATGATTAACAGAAGGATTTTCAGAAAACATAGAGAGTTGTTGTTGTTTTGATGGAAGTGAAAATTTCGGATTTGGTAAAAGTGTTTGTCTCTTACTAGAATCCTTACAACATTTATGCAATTAGAGATGGGATTTCTCACCGAGAAGAAGAGTAGATAGGTGGCGATCGGAGTAGATCGGTAGAGTGAAGTAGAGTACAGTGCCACTGTAGTTTAGTTATATAAGCTATTGCAAGTCTTTATTCTTTACAATTACTCTTAGAATCTAGAATATCAATAAAATCTTGATATTCAATTTGTTGTTAAATTTCTATTATCTTTTCCGGTGATTTTCCCTTTTATGTTCCGTTCTTTGTGGTTGTTGGATTTCTTTGAAATTCTAGTAATTTTTCATTTCCTGAATATATTGTAAGTACAAAATTATGAAATTTGTTAAGATAATTAGGTTCGGGGGTAAAATAATAATTTCACAGGCAAAATTCAGGGGCAGCAATGACTGCCCCTTGCGCATGAGTCTGTCCGTGACTGTTTATGTATAAATTTTCTATAATAATAATATTTTTTTCCATTCCCATTTATAGAGTTTTTACTACACACTCAATTTTCATAATTAAATATATATCTTTTATATGCAAAATTATTAAGCTAGCAACACTTAGAGGAGATAATAAAAGGTAAAGTTACAAAATAAGTACTACTACCCCAGGCACTACTAACGCCAATATTATAAGTTGTATTATTATAGGAGACTCATTTATATTGAGTCATCTTCTACTTCTGTCGTCTGGCATAACCTAATTAAGACTACGCCTCTTCACTCATCTCTTCCAGTCTTTTGCCGTCTTCACTCATCTCTTTAGTCCCCTCTCTCTCTCTATTTGAGATTCTCTCCCAAATACAACAATAGATTATATTTCTATATCTTCTCCACTGAGATCACCATTCACCACCACATCTTTGAAGATCTGAGTAAACGTGATATCAATTTGCAAGTTTCGAAAAATTGTTGAAGATCTGGTTAGAGGTGATAACGGCTGATTAAGTGATTTAGGTTAGGGTATATTTTGTTTTTTGCAAAAAACAATTCTTAAATATTTCATTTTTTTATAATTCTAGCCGCCTCAAACAGGCAGTTCGCCGGTTTCCGGATTGCCGGTTCATACCGGCTTTCCGCCGGCTTGGACGGCTTTTTCTCTGACGGTTTTTGGCAATTTTTATCTCACAACCAGCCGCCGGTACCGGTTTCCCGACTCAACCGGTCGGGCCAGCCGGCCCGAGCTGGCTTTTAAAACATAGCAATAATTCAACTAAATTCTGGATATCGACATTCAAGATTAGTCGAAGATAGCATAGCAGCATACCGACAATGACACTACCCAAACGATTCAAAGAAGAACATAGTAGGAATAGCTCTAAAGAATAACAAGACGACCAACATACATTCATCGACAAACACACCATAAGAGGCGACAACTTGAAAACAAGAACAATACAGAACAGACATAATCACGATTGAAATCGAACCGTTGCCATAGGACGAAAAGGGACTGAGTAACACAAACACTTACGCGGCTCAAGATTCAGCAGCATGTAATATGGGCGAACAATAGCAGATAGATTGACACAGACAGAAAGAACGAGCAATGATTCAACATCAACACATACATAAACAGGGGAAACACACCGCAACAAGATACAAATCGATTGTTAGGAATATCTGTTAGTATTTTTGATCAATCACCATGTAACTTATCTTTAGTACAGAAAGCTAACTAGTACTCTTAGTTCACTTGAACATTGTAAAAGAGGAAATCACTTAGTATGTTAGTCTAGTGAAACTTGTAATAGGATTATTAGGTCTCTGAATATAATTTTTATATTTTGAGAAGGCCATAAAGAAGGATCCTAGCAATGGAGTTTAGTCGAAGATATGAAGACTGGAGATTGCGCAAGTTTGATGAAGACATAAAGGAGTAGTCTCCTCAGAAAGACTATGTTCAGAAACTTGTTGTATAGTGCATTTAGAACTGTTACACCTCTCTAGAGATATGTCATTATTGAGTCAAAAAGTATGCTAGCTTTCAGAAACGCACATATGTCCGTCGAGACTAAATGACAAGAAATAGTAAATTGTATTAATTACGCCGACTGAAAAGTCGTTCCAGCAAGCCCTCTCTGAGAAATGAGATAGTGACTTCTGAGTACTTATTTCAAGATATCAACAGATTGAATTCTGAGAAGCTCTAACGGATACTATTCCAGCGACTCTCAAATTCATATATAAATATCAACACTTAGAAGCTGAGAAATACACACACGAACTACGCTTATACTTTCATATCAAGCAAGTATTCTCTCAAGCATTCATACTACAATTCTCCAAGCTTACAGTTGCAACCATACAACTCGAAAAATTACTAGTAGTTCTAAGTGTCATGGCCTTAACAAGAGCTTGATTATCTGTGAAAGAGTTGAACACTCAGATACCCTTTCTGAAGTTCATTCTCCAGAGCAGATATCAACACTTGGGTCAGAAAGGAGAATCCTACCATATACTGAACAAGTATATTAAATAGTGTTATCTCCTTCAGCTCTCAGTTATAATAGCTTAAATGTTATTTAAGAGTAGCCTGACAATCATCATATAACCAACACCATCAAGGCGTGGAGTAAAGGAAGTACTTGGTTTGAGAAATTAAAGAAAAGCTCCAAGGTTATCTTGAATACAGAAAGTACTTGACTTTAGAAACTAGAGAACAACTCAGGGGGAACATTTGGTTGGGAACCATATGTTTGTAAGAATCTTCGAATAGGATACATTGTAAGGAGAACTCAATTATTTATTCTAGTGAATTTCAGGTCTCAGAAAGGCTGAAGTGGACTAGTTGGAGGATTACGCCACCTCCATATACCACTATAAGTTGCTGTGTTATTTACTTATTGCATTTATATTCCAGCATCACACACACGTTATTACTGCAAATCACATTTACATTTATCTATCGCTTAAAGTCTTCCGTTCTTTGAATCTAAGTATCAAAAACTCCCAAGATTTCTGAGAAAGACTGTTTATCGATGAAAGTTCGAAAAGACTATTTACCCCCCTCTAGTCTTTTTCTTTGCCGTTATCTTACCAACATTGTGCATCACCGCAGGCCGTGTTGATTGGTGCCAACGTCAAGTTGTAGTCCAGAAGAAGACGATCCGCAGCCGGAGAGATTTGAATTAGAATTGGTATGTCATGAAGGGGATTTACATTGACCTAGTTTATATTGACTATCTCCAGCTCCCTTGGATTCCTGAGAAATGGAGGTGGAGATCTCTCCCTCTGTTGGGTGTTGGTGCCAAGTCTAGCAGACTGTTGGAGCTCTGAGTGGTCATTGTCATTACCGTCGTCAGCACTGCAGATGTCCTCTGCATAACATTCCTTACTTGGAGTGCGGGATCCTTAATTAATTGGTTTGACGAAGGTGTCAAAGGATTCGATACAGGAAACAGCGACAGCTTGACTGGATATGGCCTTGGTGTGAGATAATTGAGATTTCCTCGAACAGCTGGAGTAGCAGGACTTAGTGGACCGAGCAGGGGAATCTGAAGAGGAATTGATGCAGGTTGGCTCAACAGGCTGAGTACTGAAGATGAACGGGTTGGATTCATCTGGGAGAGGGTGGCAGGTGCCGGTGTCGAAACTCCATTGGGCTGGCGCAAGTGCAGAGGAGGGGTCCTGCTCCTGGAGACCGGAGGTGATCTCTCCTGGTTTTCCCTGAACAACCACGAGACATTGGATGGGCGTGTTGGTCTCCTGATCGTCAGGATGGGGCTCAAAACTGGTGACCTCAACCTGGACCTTCTTCTGCTCTTGATTTGGTGATATCTTGGGCTCCTTGGAGCATTGTCCGCTTTCGGCAGGTGATAGCAGTTCCCAAACACCTAGATTGGGTGACCAAACAGGAGAGTGTGGTTCACCTCCGGGGAGTCGTCTGGGCAACTGGAATCACCAGATCCTCTATGTTCTGGCTTGGTGAGGCTTCCCACTGCATTTGTAGTACATCCTGGAGAAGCTCCGTGGTGGATGATATCCTCCCCTTCTGGGTTGGCCGGAAGTTTTGAGTACGGAGAGACCACCGGAGATGGTGAGTTCCTTACTTCCTCGATTAGAGCTTCCGAATTCGCCATTAGCTCCGACAGAGACATGGTCCTTTGCTGCACGAGGCTTGGTGTTCTGCTTCTTTCTTCCTGGTTTCTTTTTGCCATGAGTGGTGTTTTGTTTAGAAATGTCTTGTGATAAACTAGGAGAATGAATGTCATTAACAGCGGAAGTTTTAGTATTAAGAGCAGAATTCCAACGGATAGAAGTAGACTCCACTGTCATAAAGTCTTGTGCAGTCATAGACTCTACTCCTTGCTCCTTTCCAAGGATCTCAAACTTGTTAGAAACAATTAAATCTCCTCGGGTATCACTCTCGTGATTTGGAATTCCTTCCTTCGGTAGGGCAACAGAAGAATTATTGTCTCGAACTATTCCATCACCGTCAACATTAATGCAAATCTCACCTTAATTCCTCGAAAATTCGATCTGCATATCATCATTAACTTTTCCTTCTTGATCTCCACACTTTCCCTCAATGGCAAAGGTTGCTTGTTCTTGGAACTTAAAATACCTCCATTACTATCATGCATGCTTGGTCTAGAAGATGAAGTGATAGCCTTAAATCTTCTTTTTAGTTCCAAAGAGATGCCATCATTTCCTTTTTTAATTGCAGAAACCATTCCAGGAACTGGTGGGTGTTGGTTAGTCGAAGATGGAAGAAGGAAGGCACCCCTACACCTGGGAGAATTTCGTGCAGGAATTCAACGACAAGTTTGTACCCGAGGTGATTCGGAACACATGAGAGAGAGAGTTTTTGGAACTCATCCAAGGAAGCAGGAGTGTAAGTGGATACGAGGCGGAATTCTCTCGCCTGATCCAATACGCTCCTCATTACTGGGACAATGAGAAGTGGAAAATCCGCAAGTTCGTGGAAGGTTTAAGGTTGGAACTGGGCCGAGCCCTGGTGTCAGTCAATCATGTCAACTACGTCAAAGCGGTGGAGAAGGTTCTGCAAGTGGAAGCAGAATTCAAAGAAATAAAGAAAGTGGAAGAGAAACTCCAGAGAAATCGACCCAACAGTTCGTTGGCAGTCAATAAGCGTCCAATGGATTCTGGATCCTCTAGACCAGCGAGAGGGAACCCTCATCCCCGGGTAGAACCTGCACGTCAGAATCAACCACCGAGGCCACCCGCCTGCTCCTTATGCGGGAAATCAGGCCATACAGAGGCGAAGTGCTGGTATAAGAGCGGACGGTGCCTGAAATGTGGAAGTGATCAGCACCAACTGCGAGAGTGCCCGTTTGCCATCCTGAGAGAATTGCGTCCCAGTGCCTCTGTCAATGCTAAGCCTACCGGTCGCCAAAATGTTCGACCTAGAGCAATTATGATGGTGGCGGAACCAGGGAGTCCTTCGGCACTGAATTCCATTGAAGGTACGATTTCTGTTACCTCCATCCCTGACATTGCTCTGTTTGATAGTGGAGCAACGCATTCTTTTATTGTTGCTCAATATGCTAGGAAGCTGAACATTACCCCTTCTAAGCTAGCATATTATTTCGATGTTAAATCTCCCTTTGGCAGTAGTGTAATATCGGATAGGGTCTACATTAACTGCGAGGTTGAGTATCTAGGTAAGAGCTATCCAGCCGATCTGATCGAGATACGGTTGGATACGCATGATTTGATATTAGGCATGGACTGGCTATATGTGCATCATGCTATCCTCGAATGTCGGAACCGTCAAATTTCCTTAAGAAAATCACTTGCACTAGATACTCCTACTCCCACTTGTACCCGAATAATCTCAGCCGCCAAGGCGAGCAGATGCCTGAAGCATGGGTGTAAAGCATACCTCGCTTATTTGATGAACCCCTCAATAATTTATAATTTAGGAAAAATCATTCGTGAATAGTAGACAATAAATAATTTATATAGAAATGAACATCAGATCAGACCAAAATAGAAAATGTCAATGTCGTGAAGGAAATTTTGGACGTATTCCCAGAAGAATTAAACATGCTACCACCTCATCGCGAAGTGGAGTTTGTTATCGAAACCCTTCCGGGAGCGGAACCTGTGTCCAGAACGTCCTACTGAATGGCTCCAGTCGAACTCCGGGAACTCAAGACACAACTGCAAGAGCTGCTAGAGAAGGGATTTATTCGTCCGAGTAGTTCCCCCTGGGGAGCCCCAGTATTGTTCGTCAAAAAGAAGGACGGTTCGCTGTGGATGTGTATAGACTACCGGAGATTAAACAACTTGACCGTCAAGAAAAAGTGCCCGCTACCTCACATTGACGAGCTATTTGACTTATTACAAGGATCCACAGTTTATTCAAAACTGGATTTGAGACAAGGGTACTACCAACTGAGTGTTCGAGAAGAAGACATTCCAAAGACCGCCTTCAACACTCGATATGGGCACTTCAAATTTGTAGTAATGCCCTTCGGTCTGACAAATGTCCCTGCATCCTTTATGGATTTAATGCATCGGACATTCCGACCCTTCTTGGACAAGTTTGTCGTCATTTTCATTGACGATATCTTGATCTTTTCCAAGAATCGGTAGGAACATGCCGAACACTTGAGGTTGGTACTTCAGACACTGCAACAACAGAAGTTATATGCCAAATTCAGAAAGTGCGAATTTTGGCTGTCTGAAGTTAAATTCTTGGGGCACAAGATATTGGGAGAAGGTCTATAGGTTGATTCGGACAAGATCGAGGCCATAATGACGTGGAAGCAACCTGAAACAGCTACCGAAGTTAAAAGCTTTCTGGGATTAGCCGGTTATTACAAACGGTTCATCCAAGATTTCTCGAAGATTGCAAAACCTTTGCATCTTCTCACTGCTAAAAGTGCCAAATTCGAATGGACCGAGAAGTGCGAAGCCAGTTTCGAAGAGCTAAAGAAGAGGTTGACTTCAACCCCAATCTTGACCCTACCACAAGGCTCTAAAGACTTCATAGTCTACACCGATGCATCAGAAGAAGGATATGGTTGTGTGCTGACACAACGAGGAAAGGTTATCGCATATGCATCGCGAAGGTTGAAGCTTCATGAGCAAAATTATCCGACCCATGATTTGGAAGTGGGAGCCATTATCTTCGCATTAGCCAAGTGGAGGCACTACTTGTATGGCACAACTTTCGAGATCGTCACAGATCACAAGAGCTTGAAATATCTTTTCACCCAAAAGGAGCTCAATATGCGCCAATGAAGATGGATGGAATTTCTGGAAGACTATGATTGTACGATTTCGTACCAGTCAGGCAAGGCTAATGTCATGGCAGATGCCTTAAGCCAAAAAAGGGACAGTACTCCAACGGAAGTTAAATTGGGAAGATTGCAATTGAAACCTAAACTGGGATATAGCGGTTTGGCGATAAGATCAGATCTCTACGAACAGATCAAGGAATCTCAACCATCAGATCCGGCCTTTGCCAAACTGAAAGCAGAAATACAAGGTAAGAAATCTCTTTTGAATCTGGATGACGAAGGGGTGCTGAAATATAAGGAGCGGTTGTGGATTCCACGAGAATTGAGGAACAAGATCCTCAACGAAGGTCACCGGACTATCTACAACATCCACCCGGGAGGAAACAAAATGTACGCCAACCTTAAGGAGAAGTTCTGGTGGCATAGAATGAAACGAGATATCGCCGCTTATGTACAGAAGTGCCTAACATGTCAAATGGTGAAAGTTGAGAATCAACGGCCAGCAGGATTGTTACAACCCCTGCCAATTCCTTGTTGAAAGTGGGATCAAATCACCATGGACTTCGTCACTGGATTTCCAAAAATTCACAGGTATGACAGCATTTGGGTGATAGTAGACAGATTAACTAAATCTGCTCATTTCCTTCCGGTCGGATCACAATACAACGTGGAGAAACTGGCGGAACTATATATACGGGAAATCGTACGACTACATGGTGTCCGATCGAGACCCGAAATTTACCTCGCGATTATGGCAACAGTTGCAGAAGGGTCTGGGATCACAACTAAAATTTAG
The DNA here is from genome assembly GCA_036897095.1 of Plantago elongata. NCBI lineage: Eukaryota > Viridiplantae > Streptophyta > Magnoliopsida > Lamiales > Plantaginaceae > Plantago > Plantago elongata. The sequence continues at coordinate 17,427 of JAYMSP010002421.1, forward strand.
CACTGGTGCTCACCCCCAGATGGATGGACAATCAGAAAGGACAATCCGATTCCTTGAAGACTTACTCCGGTCATGCAGTATAGATTTTTCGGGAACCTGGATCAAGCACTTACCTTTGATTGAATTTACCTACAACAACAGTTACCAGGCATCTATCCAGATGGCACCATACGAGGCTCTCTACGGGCAGAAATGCCGATCGCCATTGGATTGGGATATGGAGGATTGGAAGAATACTTCGACTAGAAAAGCAAGTACTTTACATCCTGAAATGGTTCAAGAATCCATTGAAAAGGTGCAGATGATCCGGCAACGGATTAAAGCAGCTCAGGACAGGCAGAAGTCATACGCAGATCGTCGACGAAAGCACTTAGATTTCGAAGAAGGAGATCGAGTATTCCTGAAAAATTTCTCCGATGAAGGGTATCAAAAGAATGGGCAAAGGGGGAAAGTTAGCACCCCGGTACATCGGACCCTTTGAAATAACTCGGAGAATTGGACCGGTCGCGTATGAATTGGCCCTTCCACTAAACCTCATTGGGATTCACAACGTCTTTCACGTATCTCAACTCAAGAAATACCATCCGGATCCCGAACATATCCTCCAGCCCACAGATATCGAACTTGAAGAGAACCTATCGTATGAAGAAAACCCGTTAGAATTTTGGATACTCAAGTAAAGGAACTCAGGAATAAGCAAATTCCTTTGGTTAAGATCCTATGGCGGAATCACACCATAGAAGAGACATGCGGGAAAAATACCCTGACTTATTCACCGAGGTTGAATCGAATTTGGAGGACCAAATTCCTTAAAGTGGGGGAGAGTGTAAAAGCCGCAAAATCTTGGTACGTGTTAAAAATATATTTAAAAATTAAATTCTAATATTTTAAATTAAAGTATGAATATTAGAGTAAATTTAAACCATTGAACGTCGTGCAAAAATGTCAGAAAAATAGTAACGAATAATAAAATAATAAAATAAAAATATTTATTTTAATTTTTGTACGGCTTAAGTTCGACTCAAGGATCGCCCAGGAACCGATTTCACATTTTTCTAGAATTTATTTACGAGCCGTTCGGGATCCAGAAGATGTCAGGTGTATATAGTAGTCAAAAAACTATAACACCCCTCAGTTGTCTTCTTCATCTATCCCAAACTCCATTCTTCCCGTTCAATACACACATAGTCCCTCTTCGTCATTTCCCCATCCACCCGGTTTACTTCAGCACCGTCACGAGAGCCGGTTCGTGCATGATAAAACGCGTGTCGAGAGGAGAGGCGGGTGTAGGCTCATGGGCACCGTGTGTAGCACGGAGGAGACACCACGGGCGGGCCAAATCGCCGCAATCGATCTATAAAACACGGCCTCCCCTCCTTCTCGGTTCACGCCACCAACAAAGAAGGAAGCTGAGCAATTAGCTCCGTTTGCACCCCGATTGGTTTTTCCTTTCCTCCATTCTTCCCTCTCGCCTGCTTCTACGCCACCGCCGCGTCGCCATCCTCATCGGACTCTGCACCGGCTCCGGTTAGTCTTCGTTTTTGCAAATTAAGTTGATTATTGAGGGCTGGGTAGTTTAATACACTGTAATTCGTTATTGATTGAAGTGAAAACTGTAAGTCTCTGTTGGTTAATTGTATAATGTAGATTTTTCTGTTGGTGGCATACTGTACTTCTATAGTTGTGAGTAGGTTGTAGTTTTTTGGTGGTGGCACCCTGTAGTTTAGTATGAATGGAGGATTGCTAATTGATTAGTGCAGTAAGGTTGCTGCTATTGATGATATGATGATTGGAATATAGCATACTACTGTAGTAGGGTGTTGATTATTTGATGGCTAACTAGACCAATTATGGCACACTGTTGAGCTAGGCAAACTGCAGTGGCTACTAATTGAAGAGGTTGCTGGAATTTGATAATTCTTTTTGCAACTAGTATGCTATGAACAAGGGATGGGTAAGAGTACTGTACAAGATGAGATGAGTGTTGCGATGCTTGAGGTGTAGGAAACTATATTACAGTGGTATATTGATTGTAATAGCTTAGCGAATGAAGAGACGTAGGCTGACGAATACATAGTAGTAAATGGATTGCGAAGGGGTTGTTAGGTGCGTATGATAATGGTAATAGCATTATCTAAATTATTAAGGATAATCAATGGAAAAACTATATAAAGCTTGCGAAGCTAGGGAGATGAGATAATTGATGGAAGAATTATAGAAAGCTTGAGAAGCTAGGAAGATGCTAGACTAATGTAACTACTAAACTTATTAACCTTGATGAATAAAAATTGGGTATAGGAATGTGATAAACATTAGCCTGTAATTTTACACGGTAAAAGCTAAGATACTGTAGTATGTATAAAGCATGGCTAAAAGTAGAAACTTGCAACGGTATGTATAAACTGTCGACGTAGTCAATAATTGAAATTGCTAATTTATTAGAAACTTGCTAAGTTGAGTAGTACCCACTAATTGTAAAAGACCAGGAATAAATAGCAGATGCATAAATGAACTACTTGAATAATTATCGAAGACTAGAACTTGCTTATTTCTACATGATTGCATCTCTATCTGATTTAGTTGTTGTGAAAATTGGGGATAACCGCTGGGGAATTATTTAACTAACTTTAGCGTCGACGTTGAGGACATTTTATCTGTTTATCAGGAGACGCTGAGCTAGCTGATCTGCAAGACTGTGAAGGTGAGTGATGACTGGCTTTCGGCGTCAGGCCCTGGGAAAAGCTAAAGTGCCATCTTTCCTTGTTTAAATTCTAGTGTTCATTTTTGTTTCTTTATCTGTCTGTCTAGTGTTACCTCCGCTACGCAATGACTCTGACTAACCCAACTCGAGTACTAATTGCGAATACTTGGGTATTAACACGTCTATTGAAATTGAACTTCTGCAAGTGTCTTGCATCTGATTGATCGTCCTACTGTTATTGTTATCCAGTGAAAGTGCCTTTGACCGTATCCTACTATCTTGCATAAACTGCATTGCATGAAAGTGATTTTGAAAGAGCAACCACTCACTATTGTTTTCTGAAAATTAAAAAGGGAAACCATATTGGTCGACACTATCGACCATTGTTATTGAAGCTGGGGTATGTACCTTGCAGCAATGGCACTGGGTGATGTCACCTGCAGTGTTAAGTGTTCGGGCTAGTGTTTAATTGTGGACTATTCAAACGGTCCTTCACATGGGTTGCAGTGGGTCGCTGCCCACCACCCAAGCAATACCGAAGGTCGCGCCTTCCAAGTGTTTGACCAATACCTGATCAGTTTGGTCTAAGCCCAAGACAGTGACTGCGTTTCAGTACATGTGCTAAGATAAGTGAAGTGATTGATTGTTCCCGGTTTTCCCCCTTTTGATTTAAAAGTGATTGATTAAAAGTGGAGTGGTGGTTTGCTGTATTGTTCACGTGCATATTTACATTTCATGCATGCCTGATTATCCTCACTGAGTCGTATGACTGACCCTCTCCCGTTTCCATAATGTTTTTCCCAGGACAAGAGCACGAGGAAGGGTTCGAGGAAGGGTTCGAGTAGGTTAGCTGATTGTTCGAGGCTAGATTGTGCTACTTCCACGTACTACAACGTGGGTTTCTTTATGTTTTCAAACTATAAATTATATTTGGTTTTGTATTAATCGGTACTTTATTTATATATCGGAGTATTTGGTAGTCATCACTGTTCCTTGACGTCTGGACTAGGTCGGGGCCTTACAATCCCCAAGTTGTTTTTCTCATGGAAACTAAGGTGGGTGTGATCGTGAGATTGACAACTTAAAATAGCGTCTTAATTTTTTTGGTTTTTCAGTAGCTTCAGTTGGTAAAATTGGTGGTTTAGCCCTTCTTTGGAGAAGAGGTTAATGTAGTAGTCCAATCTTTTTCGAAGAATCATATTGATGTGAATGTGGACTCTCGTAATCATGGAGGTAATTGGAGATTTACCGATTTCTACGGGGAGCCGGATGCTAGTGCGAGGAAACGGACTTTGGGCCTACTTAAAAATTTGGGGCAACAATCATTTAGAGAGTGGGTATGTATGGGTGATTTTAATGAGATCTTGGGACATATAGAAAAACGGGGTGGTCGAAGAACCCCGAAATGGAGATTGAGAGATTTTTGTGACACGCTAGGACACAATGATTTGGTAGACTTGGGCTTTCAGGGCTTCCCATTCACTTGGTCTGGCAACCATGACGAGCCACATACTATTCGAGAGAGATTGGACAGAGTTGCTGCAAACAGTGGCTGGATGGGGAAATTCCCGCGAGCTCATGTCACACATATTCCTACCAGGGCTTCGGACCATATGGCATTAGTATTGAGATTTGATGGTAACAGGCCAAACCGGAATAGGCCCAATAGAAGGTTCCACTTTGAATCTATGTGGGTAAAAAGGGATGTATGTGCCTCATTGATACAAGAAACCAGGTAAGTAGATCAGAATGTGGTAGCCAACTTGGAACAGTGCAAACTAGGGCTTCTGCAGTGGAATAAAGTGAGCTTTGGGAGTGTGAAAGATCAGACACAACAACTGGAGATGGAACTCACTCGACTACAACATCAACCTCTGACACCGACCTGTGAAGAGTCGGCTGCATTCCGCTCACCTGGAGCTCTAATCCCTCCTCGAAAGGGAAGAGAATATGTGGAAACAACGCTCTAAGGTTCAGTGGCTTTCAGAAGGGGATCGCAACACCTGATTTTTTCATAGTTAGGCTACCCGTAGGGCGAAACAAAATGAGATTAAGGGCTTGCATGATTCTGTCGGTAATTGGTGTGAGGATAAGAGACAAATGGGGGAAATAGTCCAAAGATATTATTTTGACCTTTTTACTTCTAAGGAACCAGCTTCGGAAGACATGGAGGCAGTACTAGAGACTATGAGTGCGCGGGTAGGTGCGGATATTGTTAGGAATGTCTGTTAGTATTTTTTATCAATCACCATGTAACTTATCTTTAGTACATAAAAGTGACTAGTACTCTTAGTTCACTTGAATATTGTAAAAGAGGAAATCACTTAGTATGTTGGTCTAGTTAAACTTGTAATAGGATTATTAGGTCTCTGAATATAATTTTATATTTTGAGAAGGCCATGAAGAAGGATCCTAGCAATGGAGTTTAATCGAAGATTTGAAGACTGAAGATTGCACAAGTTTGATGAAGACATAAGAGCTAATCTCCCCAGATAGACTATGTTCAAAAAGCATAATGTATAGTGCATTTCGCACATTACATGTCTCTGAATATATGACATCTTTGAGTCAAGGAGCATGCTAGCTTTCAGATAGACTATGTTCAAAACATCAGATTTGTTGGAGAAGAATTAAATCCTTCTATAGGATTTGGCAACGTCAAATTGGGGGTCCCTTACGATCTATAACGTATTACATGTTAAAGGTTTGAAATATAATCTTCTAAGAATGAGCAGTTTGCAGATAGGGGATATTCGGTGAAAATAAAATCGAAATTCTGCAAATTAATTGACAATGAGTCAAAGCAGACAGTCTTGGTTGCCAGGCGAAAACGAAGTCTATATGTCATTGATTGGACATCTGACACAATTGAATAATGTCTCATGGTGAGTCAATCAGGTCACACTGAAGAACACTGGTTATGGAACAAGAGAATGAGTCACTTGAATTTCAAAACTCTGAACAAGCTTGCCAAGAAAGAGTTAGTGGTTGGATTACCCAAAACAACATTCAGAAAGGACGGTCTATGTTCTGCTTATCATTGGGGAAACAATTCAAAGATTCTTTCAAGTCCAAAACCAAACATTCATGTGTTAGACCACTGCAACTTTTACATATGGATCTTTTTGAATCATCTGTAACAAGTTATGCAGGCAAGAAGTATGGTCTAGTTGTTGTAGATGAATTCTCTAGGTTTACCTGGGTTGTCTAACTGAATCAAAAATCTAATGCTATGGTGGAGATACCAAACTTGTTGAATAAGCTTGAAGTCATGAAAAATGACAAAGTATTTGCAACCAGAACAAACCATGGTACTGAAATTGTCAATCAGTATATAAAACAGTTTTGTACCTGTAAAGGCATACAACATCAAATATCTTCAGTAAGGACACCACAATAAAATGGTGTTGCTGAAAGGAGAATAGGACCCTTAAAGAAGCTGCAAGGAAAATGCTAGCTTATACTGAAATAAGTGAAATTTTTGGGTTGAAGCTCTAAATACAGAATGCTACACTCAAAACAGATGATAAACAAACACCATGACAAAACTCCTTAAGAGCTTTCGGTTGGTAGACCCCCTAATATCAAACATTTGAGGATGTTAGGAAAGAATACTTGAGAACATTTTAACCAAAGGCTGATGAAGGTGTATTTCTTGGTTATTCTGTGAATAGCATTGCCTACAGAGTATACAACAAAATAAAATAGAAGATTGAAGAATCAGTTCATGTAGTATTCTATGAAGGAAACAAGAAAATACCCCTTGATGAGGAACTCTCAGAAAGATTCAAAGAACTTCTGATTAAGGATTCTGAAGAAGAACCCTTGGAAAGGAGAACCTCTATCATTAATATTAAGGATGAGTCTGACGAAGAAAAGCACGATGTGCCTAATAACAACCAGATGACTCTTAGACATGATGAAGAATTTCCTATAAGGATTCCATAAATGGAAACTGAGATTACTCATCGTAGAGACCTTTCTAGAAATAACCTTTCTGAAAGACTTATTCCAGAAACCTCTAACACTGAACAAGTGTCTGATATTTACCGTACTTCTAGTGTACAAAATATCAATGATATTGAAGAAGTATCAAGTCATAAACACAGTGATTCACATTCATCACGTAGATAATGACCCTACTAGTTCAAAATCAATTATGAAATGGATGTGATTGGTCCAATTGATCAAGGAGTTGGAACTAGGAGAGCAATAGCTGAAAATGTTGATTCTCTCTTTGGATGTTTTATCTCAAACATTGAACCTAAAACTATT
>JAYMSP010002422.1:0-24398 GCA_036897095.1 Plantago elongata
TGTCTTTTACTGTTTTTAAGTTAGTTTACGTTCTACAGAATCTATTCTGGTCAGTGTTGACAACGGTGTTGACTTATAATCAATAGACAACATCGTTGGAAACGCCTTGGCAGTACTTATCCCGATCCTATATTCTAACAGATTCGAATATAGAATCTACAACACTTGATGAAGTATATAAATATTTGTGGAGAATATGCAATGTTTGAACAACGAAACGCATCTTAATTGGTAAGACGCTTCCCCTCAAACTGATAAGTTGGTTCGAGTTGTTTAAAAAAAGAAAGGAAAATATCTTATACATATAGTATGCAGATAAAGTATAAACCAGCCATCAAGTAAAAAGAATTGGGATGCTTTGTTCATTTCTGAAGTAATTAGAAGGATCAACTTTGGTCTTCACTTGAACCAACCTTCTGAAATTGTTCTTGAAATATCTAATACCCCAAACACTTGCTCGTTCATAGCTTGTATTGCCTTCAACATTGTTCACTCCCAAATCGAGGTCCCTATAGTTCAGATAAGCTGCTCTTGGATTCTTGGAAACGAAATCACCAATGTAGTTGTAAAGCCTTGTGATCCAGTTTAAGTACCTTTGTTGATCCTTGTTTTCCTTTTTATCCCAATACACCAAATGCTGAATCTCATATATGTTTCCAGCTCTATGAGGAAATGGGATTTCGGATTCAGCAATTTCGCTCATTCTTCCACCATACGGTGCAAAGATCAGCTGAGCTCTATCTGCTTCAGGTTCTTGGAAAAATTTCCAGAGTTTCTGTAGGGCTGGCTTGGGTATTGGAGAAGTAACAAAGTCGGATTTCGCCTTGTAATATGTTCTTGGATTCGGATTCCTGTTCGTTAGATCAGTAAGAGTAGATCCATATGGAAGATCAGAGAAGTAGAGCGCTGCTTCAATCCATTTTCTCTCACTGCAGTCTGCTCTCACCAGGCCTAATTCAGGGAAGCTTTGTTGCATCAAAGGAAGCAACTCTTTGACTTTTCCTAGAAAAATCGAGTTGAATGATGCCTGAACCGTTGTTTTCCTCATGTGGAGGGAGGAATTTACGCGAGTTATGAGTATCCTGATGAACAAATCCTTGTCGAATTTATCGGCAATGTACTGCCAACGATGGACTAATTCGGTTGCATTCTGTTCCAAAGTCCTGTTGATAGTGAAAACAGTAACAGTTTTAGGAACTTCAACCAACTTAATTTTCCAGGCTGTGATCACTCCGAAACTGGCAGCACCACCGCCCCGTATAGCCCAAAAAAGATCCTCCCCCATCGATTTTCGATCGAGAATTTCACCATATGCAGTAACAATCCTTGCATCGAGCACATTATCAGCAGCAAGGCCGTACTTTCTGAACAATGTACCATACCCTCCCCCACTAAAATGGCCTCCCACCCCTACAGTCGGACACAGACCAGCAGGAAAGGCAAGAGTTGCACTCTTTCTTGCTATCTGATACGACAGATTGCCCAACAGTACGCCTCCCTCAACCCATGCAGCCTGGTTTTCAACGTCGATTGTGATTGATCTGAGATTCACCAGATCAACTATCAAAAAAGGCACTTTCGCAGCGTAAGAAAGACCTTCATAATCATGACCGCCACATCTGACACGAATCTGCAAATCATTGGCTTTCGAGCATTTAACTACAGAAGAAATCTGAGATTCGGTTGAAGGACTGACAATGTAAGCAGGCTTTGGCATAAATGGTGAAACGAAACGTTGGTTTTGTATGGAGAAGAGAAATGTGGACGTGTATGATGAGTTCTTCAGGGTGTAAATGGAATGAAGAATCGAATTCGACTGGTGAGACTCATCGAGACATTGAAGAAAGTTGTTATGGGTGTCAGCTAGAACAACAACACTGCATGTTGCTGCTAAAAGAAAGCAAGCTTTCAAAATGGATAGGTTTGTTATTGAACTGGTCTTCATTTACCTGCCATTCCATGGGAATGTATAGGTATATATATATTGTTGAAACGTACCGAATTCTGATATGAACATCTCGTGCACATGTCCATTACGTTACTGAAATGTAATTGCAAATTGTTTTTGTTTCTAATTATCTATAATTTTATATACAAAATAAATATGGTAATATAGCTAACTTTTGATTTCATATAAATTCCAACTTTTACAAGATTAAATCAACATTGTATATGTAACTATAAATATCGTGTATTCAACAAGCAAGTATTGTTCACTTGCATTGCATATATTTTTCGACATGATGTTAAAACTAATATGTAATGTTAATCTGAATCAGTCCGATACGGTCTATTATAAAAATTGTTCATACTATTTAGCAAATCATCTGGTAAATATGGTAGAATTGCCATGCTTCACACGATGAATATAATATTTCTTAATTCACTGAACTGAATCCAAAAAGTCAAGCCTGAGCTTTCATTTTCTACTCGTGTCGTTTGTATGAGCGTAGACAACGATAGGCTTTGAAATACAACCCACAAATGAACTTTTGTTTTAGTTAACTACCACAAACAGCACAATCCTGCCAAGTTATATGAACCACGTGTTATTTTTGTTGATCTACTGACTCTTCAATCATAATTGTTTTTTTGTGTGTGGATGTATAAATCATAGTTAGGCAGACAGATGACCACTCGCAATCCTCTATGGCAGAATACAAGATTGTTTGGTAGAGAACTGAAGTTGAACTGTTTGAATTCGAATTAAAATTTTATGTGATTTTTTTATAAAAAAACGCAATTAAGCTGGACTGTAATTCTATGCCAAACAGATTATTTTCTCAATATTCATATAGCAAAAAATGAAAGAGATAAATAAAAACTACATGAATATGATATGCATCGTGTGAGTACATAACCGAGAATAAAATTGTCTCCGGAGTTCCTTCAATGTCGTAGGAAGTTTGGTTGGCAGGTTACCTGGATTGATACTTGATAAAGCTCTAAAACTTGAAGGCCACTGAGTGATGGACTCTGGAGACCTGCAACAAATTTGTAAAATAAGAAATCTAATATAGTTTCAGGTTACACAATCAAATTACTAAATGTGTTTCTATTACTGGATAAACATGAAGTTCAGATTGCAAAATGAACAGCTAACGTAGGGAGGGAATAAAAGAATACCTAGGCCATCTTTGCTGAAGAACTCACATATACGCAATCAACAAACTTGAAGCGTCACAATAGGCATCGTTTATGCCTGGAAGCAATCCATCTTCACGTCAGTTACATCAAGTTGCAATATCTCTGCTCTGCATTTGAGAATGGAACCAACACTGCAAACACATATCAGAGGAAAGGTCAAATAAGCTGATCCAATTATGCAAGTATACGAGGAAAATCTTTATTGCAAATGTTGGCAATACGTGATGTGTTCAGTTCATGCGTAGACTGGGTCACTATTTGACTCAATTGACAAAGAATGTCTGTGTCTGGAAATGTTTTCCACTTGGAAGTTACAAGAAAAGTAAATAAAAGAAAGAAAAAAAAAGGCACTGTCCAACTATTCAAGGCTTCAATTATTTTGATCTTCACGAACTCTCTTTAGCTTTTATGTAACATGCACTAATTCCAAAATGCAAATTATGCTTGTATATATCAGAAGTGATTGGGAAACTATAATTGAGACAATCCTTATTATGATACTGACCGGAGATAAAAAATATGTATATTTTCATAAGAAAATTTACGAAGAAAAAAGGACATTCGTACCTAGGATGTGTGCGCCCAAGATCCCCATGAACAAACTCCTTGATGTATGTTCCAGCCTGGGCAATATACAATGATCAATATCAGTCTATATACTCACAGAATATAAGGTACATGTTAATCCCCTGGTGGATTTTTTTAGAAAATGTTTGGAAACCAGCATCTAATAGGCCAATACTATAAGACAATGAATGAACTTCAATAACAACAATACTTCAGAGGAAGGAAAAAAGAGCTAACTTTCATGTGAAAGGCACATTTGATTTATAGTTACTTCAAGAATTACCTGTGTGCATAAGTGCAAAAGGAAGTACTGAGAATTTCCAGATATCCTCTCTATTTTCATCCTGAAACATGAAACACTAGTCAATTAAACCGGCATAACAATGCATACTATTATATTTGAACTTCCATACCAATGAATAATCTTTCCTCGCTCTATTGGACTTCGGCGATGGAGAACCCTTACTGGTGTTTTCTGTAAAACTTGCTGCGAAATTAAACATTTGCAAATTATATGGGGTGCTATATTTACTTTCTAGAGGGAACGAGAAATTATACATCAAACAATAACCCAAGAGTTATTTTAAGAGCACTTGTTGGGATCCTAAAATATTACCCTAAAAAATCTATTTGTCTCACCCCTATACTATATTTAGGATATTATCTTTTACACAAAAATCTCAGGTGACCTATTATTACAAGCAAATCATTTAAGTAATAATTTATTGTTGTTACTTTGTGCTAGCAGCTTCCTTTCCGCCAGCTCACATTTGGGTTAGAAAATAGGTGTGCGGATGCAATTGCATGGGGCCATCATTATTTAGCATCCCTGACATTCTTTTTTTTTCCTTCTTTGTTTTACCTTATATTTAGGATAAAACATAATTATAGGAGACCTACAAAGTGTGCTCGTAAATAATAACTTGCTAATAGTATTACACATAATACTAATACTCAAATAATATGTTATGGTTACTTGGTTGCACAATTATATGTTATAACAATAATAGTAACAAGCCATATGCTAGTATATTATTCTTTATAATTTTTAGCTGGAGCTTTATCCAAAAGTTGGTTAAAGGATTGAAAATAAGATTGTTAATTCAATATTTATAAATGAAGAACCTACTTCAGGTTAAAATTTGAAAATAGTATGTAACCTGCTTCTTCAAACTACTGACACCACAATTTCAAAGTTGAGCAATAACTATCGACTCACTATGTGACAGGATAGACAAGCAAAATGAAACACACGGCATTAGGGCAGCAAATGATCAAAGTAATTCACAGAGTGAACAGCAAAAATGTCATGGTTGAGTACAAGTGTTTACCATGGAATATAAGCTCAATGATATATACACTAAAGATTATCACACAGGAAAGAGGAAGAGAGAGCGAGAGAGGGAACCAGATCTGTGAGTGATGATAATGCCTGCACATCTTCATTGTCAAGAGGACGAGATATCCACACAAGTGCCACATATTGTTTCTGCACGATAGTATCATCAAGTTAAACACCATGTTGTGATTTGATCTGAAAAACAAATAAGAATAATAGTAAGCAGACCTGCTTCTCTGCTTCTCCTTCACGCATCAGCTCCCAAGCCTCACTGCCTAAAACCTTGAGATTTTTTACATTAACCTGCCAATAGAAATATCTGATATGTTCTATTACTGAACAGGATCTGAACACAATAAATATATAAGCCAAGAGTTAAAAGGTACTCACAAGTTTGCTTTCCAAGCTATTGATCTTCATTTCCATACTTTTTACTAACAAGTCTGAAGGGACTAGGCGTGCGTTTTGTATCTCAATCAAAAAAGGCCGCCCTGTTCCCAGCATACGAACCTGGAAATATAAGCTCACAAATCAGAACCAGACTGCCAAATTCAAAAGTGATTAAGAAATCAAAGATTCATTACGTCAATATCTTCTCTGCCCGCAGCATGAAACTTATAACTATCACCCTGGCATATGGGAAGGACATTACCACCTATTAATTCCTGTAAGATGAATATGCAAGAGTATGGGTTACTAATTCACCACCAATCGTATCACCAAAATTGTCCACCAACTTCATTACCTCTATAGATGCTTCACCCATTCGCTCATCGTCAATAATCCAACGCGTCTGGCTGACATTTCTGGAGTACTGCAATACAAAGTGTAACAGATTGTTAAGTTTCAAAAGTAAATGCAGTATCCAGGTGAAATGAAGAAGGATTGAGTCAGCTGACCAACACGCAAGAATATCAGGGGTGAGCCCACATTGTGGGAAGAGGCCTCAACTGAGGCCTCTCGATTTTTCACCTGAAAGTACTCTTATACCCTCTACAAAATGTTGTGTATATATATGATATACTAAGTGTGCAAGATAAAGAACACATTTCCCTTGTGGACGAGTGGTTCTGCAGCTAGCCTTAGTGCCTTGCTATTGTCACAAGTCATGGTTTCAACTCCCAATGGCACCATTCTTAATTTTCAACTGTTTTTTTTTCCAATTTTTATAATTTTTTAACTTTTTTTCTTTTTAATTTGATATTTTTTAGCTGTTTTTCTATTTAATTTTAATATAGATGTATTATTGTGCATAAGGTTAGTTTATAATTTTTTTGTTTGTGTAATGATTGATACCTCTGGATATTTTTTCTGCGTTCGCCCCTGGGCAAGATCATCTATTATATCCATGAATTGCAGATAGAACAAAGAGCTGTAACCACTTAACCTCTTCAAACAAACATGATTAGTAACTGATAAGCAAATACACAAATCAACGGGGATAAATACTAGAGCTATGCAGATTTTTTGTTTAGTTTTTTCTTTTAAATTAGCAACTCTTGTTGTTGTCCTGTTCTGTTCATAGATTTATGCACATATTTTTCGTATGCTAGAATAGAATAACATCAATTGATGTGAAAATTGCAAAAGTATCCAAGAATATATGGACAGCAGTAATACCTTAAGATACCTCCCACCAATGTAGATAGAAGAAGTCCTGCAGCATTGAGTAACCAAGGAGCAACACTTGTCGACCTGAAAAGTTATTAAGCTCTGACCGATCACAGAAACCAGGCACTAGGTCCAGGGAATGAATGAGACAATACAAGTATAATTCCACAATTATACCCTAGCAGGTCATTATCCATATTCAAAAATTGAAAACTGGAAAGTATTAAATGCATCAAAAAGAGCCTGGGAAGTGTAAGCAAAATAGAAATTGTACCTTCGGCAAACCAAAGTGTAATAAACCAACCCCATGATCAACACACTCGGTTGAAGAATTTCCAGCAAGATCACTTCCTTCAATTTTCTGATGCTCACAATATTTCTTGCTGTCACCATTGTCATCTGTTCCACACAACCAAATAAACACGTGTTGTAGCAAACTAGTTAGTGAACCACTCAATGTCCACGTGTCTATTTTATATTCATGAGAGTACCATAATAATCAAAACTAAAGGTGTCCTGTTGACAAGGCCACGGAAAAAAAGTTAAAGCTGTACATTAAGTTCCAACCAAACAGGAGATTCTCTAAACCGAAATCTGTAAATATCACCTAGTCTATATATAATGGATTCAGTGATGAATATACGTCTTCTTCTTTTTTTTTTTTTTTTTTTTTTTCGGTTAGTCCATTAACTACATCCAACTAGTGTTTCAGTAATCATTTTACATTTATGTGAGTTAAACCTACCCATCAAATTATGATCCATCGAGCAATTTAAATTTGGAAATGAAGCACGTAAACCTGTTTTCCTTCTCTTATAGCCTCCATTATTCTCCTTCATGTGCTGATTTCTTGTTGATGCATCGGACGTTGAGTATGTCAGGCGAATTCTAAAAGAATCTACTTTTGATCTAACATCCTGCAATGCAAACCTCCAATTTAAAAAACACTGAATGTTCAACCAGATTTATCAGAAAGATTAAGTGAATATGTGGTCATCAACTTCAGAGTTCCAGTACACCAATCACTTCGCCAGGATCTTTTCTCATGGAGACGTAAAATATAGACAGCAAGATGTGAAACTCTTCAGCCTTTATACTAGGTCCAGGTCCTAATGCAAATCATTGTAATAAACTAACATATGGAGATAAAACTGAAAGAGTCAAAGAATTACCAACAGCTTTTCCAAAGGACTTGTCACAGCCAATTTGAGGAAATCTTTTGACGTAATGGTAATTGAAGGAAACTTTTCAGGAAACCAAGATTCTGTATTGTACTTCTTGCTGATATATGAACTGCAAGAAAAGAACAACAATGTCTCATCACATATATAACGACAAAATGCTTTTTGTGGCATGAAACCCAATCAAAGAAAGAGGTGGTTTATATCAATGAAGGGGCTTCAACCATAAAGGATAACTACCAAACTCACTGACCAAACTACCAAATCATCAAAGAGAAAACTAAGATTGGATGATATTCTGCCAGAAAGCCCAGAACCATAATGCATAAATTCATGGGTTCAGAAAGTAATCACTAACCGAACTGCCTCTTCATTCCCAACAACATTTTGGGGTAGCGAAATTTCAAGAGAGAAGCCGTCAATTTCATGTCCCTCTTTCTTTACAAAATCTTGTATGGCAGCAGAAATACTACTAGCAGAATCCTTTTTAACCAAGTTTCCGCCATCAGTACTATATACAAACTGCAAGATTCCTAAACAGAGGCAACAAATTTCAATCTCTTGAACTGGAGTTGACATCAAAGACCCTGAAGCTTCTCCTTCGCTTTTGATTAAATCATGAAGCATTGTCCTTAGTTCTAGCGCTGATACAGAAGGGTGGGAACAAACTTGTTCGTGCAAACCGAATAGCCTAAGTACGCACCTCTCACATACCTGTTATTCATAGCATCAGACTTCTAGTTATGTGATGTATGTGCGGTATCCAAATCCACAACATTGAACAAATAATACAAAACTGTGCAAACTTTATTCAATTTACAAAGCACATACTACATACACACTACTTATAAGACTATTGAGTAACTTGCATTCACTATACAGTAAATTCAAACAGCTTGAATGTATAAATAGATTGAATCATTGCATTAAAATTGAACAGAACCAGTACATGCCAGTAAATTCAAACAGGTTGAATGTATACGAAGCTCGAATCATTTCATTAAAATTGATCCGAACCAGTACATGCCAGTAAACTCAAACAGCTTGAATCTATACGAAGCTCGAATCATTTCATCAAAATTGAACTGAATTACTGAACCAGTACCAGTACGCCAGTAAATTCAAACAGCTTGAATGCATACGAAGCTCGAATCATTTCATCAAAATTGAACTGAACCAGTACATGCCAGTACATTCAAACAGCTTGAATGTTTACGACATGGCAGTAAATTCAAACAGCTTGAATGTATACGACATGCCAGTAGATTCAAACAGCTTGAATATACGAAGCTCGATTCATTGACTTGAAATTGAACAGAACCATTAGATTCCAGTACATTCAAACAGCTTGAATGTATACAAAGCTAGGATCATCGAATTGAAATTGAACAGAAGCATTAGATTTCAGTACATTCAAACAGATTGAATGTATACGAAGCTCGAATCATTGAATTAAAATTAAACAGAACCAGTACATGCCATTAATTAAATTCAAACAGCTTCAATGTATAAAAACCTAGAATAATTTCATCAGAATTGAACAAGCCAGTAGATAAATTGTACATTGAATCGATTATAAATGCTGCAAAGGGGAATTGAAAGGACTAACGCTGTTAGAGAGCAGGTCCTTGATTGGTTGAGGTGGAAGCATACGGATGGCGTCACGGAGGAGTTTAAGGTTATCTACTCCTACGACGGAGATGAGTGACTCTACGGTGGCGGCGCCGTTGATCTCGTCGGCCATTGGAGGTACTCTCAGCTTGGTTTGCAGGGGACTAGGGGAGAGTTTGAAGTGAGCTAAGACAACCGGTTTTATACTTAAATTTAAATCAAAGTTATTAAAAAAGGAACACTTTAATTTTATATAAAAATTACACATTTTATCACTAAAATTATAATTTTCTCCACCTTCTTCATTTTTAATCATTACTTTAACTTTTCACAAAACTACAGTTTGATGAGACAGATGGAGTAGTATTCTTTATAAATATGTCTATGTATATCTATATTTATAAACTAATGTTTGTGATGTCAAAACTTATGTATTTCATGATGTCAAAATTTACGTGTCTATGCTTTCATTAATAAATAAGAGATATTAAATGGAAGAAACTCTCTCGAGCCAATCTCCTCTTACTATTCCTTTGAACAATTGATGTAGTGGACATGGAAAAAGGCTTCTATGTTCTAAAGCTCCATGGTCAGGAGGATTATCTTATTGCTTTAGCAGGGGGCTCCTGATTTCTTTTTAATCACTACTTAGTTGTTCAACCGTGGAAGCTCAACTTTGTTCCGACTGAAGGACTGCTACATTCTATGCCAATTTGGGTTCAACTTCATGAGTTGTTGTTGGAACTTTATGATCTGAAGGCACTATAAAAAATTGGCAAAACTCTAGGTCGACCTATGAAAGTTGATGTTCATATTTTGGAAGTATCTCGTGGAAGATACGCGCATTTGTGCGTTGATATGGATACATCTCATCTGTTACCACCAGTTATTCAAATCGGATCGCATGTGCAACCGGTTACTTATGAATTACGAGTTACGTTTTGTCATAAGTGTGGACTTATAGGACACTTAATGTTGGATGTTGGACTGTCCTCAGAAAATGATATAAGGGCCTTCTCATTCTAGGGAGACTAACAATGTTAATCCAGGGGTGTGAAAAAACTATCACACGGAAGTCATATGTTCGTCGACAGCTCAATAGTAAAGGTTGGCAAGCTAATCACCTAAATACCATGAGGCCCTCACGTGACTTGGATAAGCGAGCACATATAACACTAAATCGGAGAAATCTCCTTTGGGACAAAGGGCAGCTCATGCTTCTGAGTCATCGCAAAAAATGGTTATTCATCAAGCAGAACCACCTAATCCAAGTTTTAGTGACAAGGATAGTGAAGAAGATATTTTTGAACAAGCCAAGAGACAAAATAGAGAGGTGTGAAATGGGTCGTCATTGCCAGATCTGGTGCCGGACAGTAACCCTTTTGGTGTGTTGTCCAATGACATGTTACTTGATGTGGACCAGGAGAGCTCCTTGGCCCAAGACCAAGATGTATAGTCTGGGCCGGTGGAAGCAAATTTTGGACTACAACAGCCAGGTAAGTCCACTAACATTACTTCTGTTCAAAAAACTAAAGCTAAATCCCAAGAGGAAACAACAACATCTAAAAAACAAAAAACTAATGGTAATTCTCCTTTCTAGCCCTTTCAATGGATCCAAACCCTCCATCACCGAACCCCCTCTCTTAGGCGAGCCATCTCATTCTGATTCTGATCATGTCCATCGATTAGTGCCAACAACCCTCCAGTGATTGTACTCACCGCTCCACTTTCCCCGCAACCGATATTGAGATTGCCACTTCTCCCGCTGACTCTCGAAGGCAACCCACCTCCGACGACGTACATGCAATTGGGACAACTGACCTTTCCGTTTCCCTCCATGGTGATTCAGCCACTCTATCTTTTGGCACAATAACTACAATCTAGAATCTCCCCCATGAACTCCTCGTCCATCCAAATCAGCTCACCACCACTCTCTTCACCCTCGGGTTGGGACTACCCTCAGTCCTACCACCACCAACTCAGTCAGAGGGCGGATCCTCCCTTACGCGATTAGAAGGAATTTCAATCGGCAGGTCATCAGGCAGCAGGCCTCCCCCACGATTTCTTTGCAACAGTCACGCATAGGACTCCTAGGGAAGTCAGCAGAGGTGAGGGTGGGGCCAATCAGGAGGCGATCGTGCTCTGCATATAGGAGGAGAAAGAAACCCTCGGGACCGATCTTACATGCAATGGAGACCAGTTCAGAATCAGGGAGAAAGGAGTGGAATTTCTCCACCGCGAGCATCATCGTCTCGAATACTAACAGAGAGGGAGATGAACAACCGCCTTCTCACAATTGGCCGCCACACCTTCAGGGGGGATGCATCTTTACACTCAACCTTTTCTCCTACAAATGCCAAGGAACTCACATGTTCTATCTCTCCGCTACCGGTACCACGACACGATGTTGTTGACGGGTCTGGCAGTCCGTCACTTGATCTCTGTCCTCCCATGGATCAACGGGACGTTTCCGGAAGTGGTTCCGACCCCCTTGAAAAATCCTATGGAGAATCTGGTGCCAACTCGACGGGCCGGGGTACTTTATCCTCTAATTGACCCTAACTCAATGAGAGTTCTAGCTTGGAATGTGCGTGGGGCTGCTTGCCCAAAAATGCACCATGCTTTGGAGGACTACATTCGCCAGTATCGACCAGTGGTGGTGGTTATTATGGACACCCGGTGAATTATGATAGGTCTGCTGCGTTGGTGCTGTCGTTTACTATTCTAACCGTTTCATCCTATCACCCACTACTCGATCTCCCTAAGTTGGAGATTTATGGGTGCTTTGGAACGCAATGGATGTTGATGTTGTAGCGTACGATGTTGGGGACCGTATCATCCATCTTCGTATTATTGAGCCGCACCAACCTCTCCCACTTTATGTTTCTGGCGTGTACAATTATCCACGGGCTGCTCATCAAGTACATGTATGGAACCTTTTACGCGCCATTCATAATTCAATTTTTGGGCCTTGGTCTATTTTAGGCGATTTTAATTCAATCCTGGACCCTACAGAACAAGTAGGGGGTAGAGATAGGTTCAATTGGAGACGAATCTCTCATTCTTGTTTGGACGATTGCGGTTTAACAGATGTAGGTTTTTACAGTTCGTCATTTACTTGGACTAATCGACAATTTGGCCCATCTTTCATTTGCGAACGTTTGGATCATGCATGTGCGAATGCGGCTTGGCTACGTAGATTTCCACACACGCTTGTTCGTAATATTCCAACGTTGACTTCAGATCATAAACTGCTTTTGCTTGATACTAATTTATCCATGTTAAGAAACCTCGTTCTTTTCGTTTTGAGAATATGTGGAATGCGAATTTTGTGTTCAAAAATAATTTGTCCTTGTTTTGGACCTGTGCGCCCAACCACCAAGCTTGCTTCGAAAATTCCTAAATGGAAATTAGACCCTCTACATAAAATTAATTTGGAATCACTAAACTCAAAACTCAATTAAACTCTATTGATAGGAATTTGCATCACAGCCCAATTTTTTTGCCCCCTTGAAACTCGTACTCAACACCAGCTGCGCGATTTGTTGCACCAACGGAAACTATTCTGGGAGCAGAGAGCCAAAACCAATTGGCTTCAATTCGGCAACTCAAACTCGCGCTACTTTCATGCTCGTGCCACTTCTCAGAGACTGGCAAATTTCATCCATGGGCTTCGGGATCAACAGGGGCAATGGATTACCGACTCTGAACTTATTTGTCAAACATTTAAAAGTTTCTTCCAGTCCCAATCTAATTCTAATGGTTCAGAACTATCTCCCTTCCTTAATCTTCAATTACCTACTTTATCGGAATCTGGTAATAGGTCCATCATTCGGCCCATCACGGATGATGAAGTTTGGGATGCGGTTAGGTCCATTGGGCCTTCAAAGGCGCCTGGCCCAGATGGGTTTAGTGCGGGGTTCTTCCATAGCAACTAGTCTCTGGTAGGCCCATCAGTTTGTCAGTATGTTCGCACTTTCTTTCAGACGGGCTTGTCACCACAAGGCCTTAATCATACTCAAATTATCGTCCTTCCCAAAAAGCCTAATGCATCTGAACCCAGTCAATACCGACCCATTAGTCTTTGTAATGTTTCCTACAAAATCATTACAAAAATTCTGGCCCGGCTTCGACCATTCATGTCTCACTTAATTTCACATTTCAGAATGGGTTCGTTCCCGGGGCGTCATATTGGTGACAATGTCATGCTAGCACACGAACTTTTGCACACTATGTCTCGTAAAAAGAAGTCGCGGCAACATTATTTGGCTCTTAAACTTGATATCGCCAAGGCTTATGACCGACTGGAATGGCCTTTTCTTATACTTGCACTTACTAAATACAACTTGCATCTGTGGTCCATTCACTTGATTTTACAATGTGTTTTGACTGCCACTTCACGGTTAAAGTTAATTATGAAACCTCGGACATGTGGTTCCCTTCACGAGGTCTTCGTCAGGGGGACCCGCGGTCCCCCTTTCTTTTTATACTTTGTCACGATCTCTTCACAACCTTAATGCTCCATAACATGCAACATAAGACTATATCTATGTTAAAGCCTACGCCTCATGCTCCACCCATTCCCCTCCTTAGCTTTGCAGATGATTGTATGATCTTCTGTAATGCTGGAAAAGGCTCGGTTAATACGCTTATTCGTTGTCTTAATGTGTATGCTCGGGCGTCTAGACAAGTAGTTTGCTGGTCTAAATCTCGAATAATTTTCTACCCTCATGTTCCGCCTGCCAAGAAAAGTCAAATTGTTCAGGACCTGGGGGTTGTTTACAATGGTTGCCAGGATAAGTACCTCGGGGTCCCTTTCTTATTTGGGCGGAAGAATGTGGATTTCTTTGATGACCTTATTACTCGTACGTCCTCACACATTAACACTTGGTATAATCATTTTTTATCTGCGGCGGACCGTGCAATTATGATTCAAACTGTTTCAAACACTATTTTGTCGGTGGCCCCCGTCCGGGCTCACACGATTTTGCATTTAAATCGCCTAAGTAAAAAGATTCCTTTGGAATTCCACCCACCAAGGGAAGATTCGTGGGCGAATTCATTGGAAAAACGTTTGTACTCCCAAATTTCTTGGCAGGCTTGGTATACGGGACTTAACTACCCTTGATCGTGCTTATTATCTCAAGTTAATTTGGAAGCTTATCCGTTGCCCGTCCTCCTTATGGGCCACAGTCTACAAAGCTAAGTATTTTCCGTCAACTACGCTTTCAGAGACGTCTGCAAAATCCACGAATAGTTGGCTTTGGAAATCTTTACTCCGACTTTGAGATACTTTCTTCTCGCTCGTGGGTTGGCAAGTCGGGGATGGAGCCGCGATAAACTTTTGGTTCGACAGGTGGATGGGACCCTGATTTCCTATGCCAGTCCAGTCGCTTAATCGAAACCTCAAAGTCCAAGATGTTATAGTCAATCGTGCCTGGGATATCCAAAAGCTCCAATCTCTGTTTCCAGAGGACTTAGTTAAGGAAATTGTGGCTATCCCAATGATATGGCCTTTTCATGTCTCGAGTGAATTCACCATCAAGTCTGCCTAACAATTGCTCCTAAGAAATGTTTCGACTCCTAATTGGTCGTGGTACCTTATGTAGAACAACTTTGCCAAAAATTAGAGATTTTGCTTGGATTGATGGCCGCTCATGGAAAGTTACCAACGACATCTTACCTCTACTCCAGATCTATTCTCAATAGGCCAAGCTGTCCTTTGTGCTCGTGCGCTGAGGAGACTCTTGAGCATATAGTGTTCCACTGCAAAACCTTTGATAGATTTCGTTTCTCAATATTCCCATCCGTGTTCTCTTGCTATCATGGATCTTCAACTCCGTCCGGTTTAATATTAGCCTTAATCAGCCACAACAACTCCTCATTCTGCATTGTAGTTGGCTTATTTGGAAGGCTAGGAATGGCCTTGTTTTCCGGTAGCAACCAATCAACCTCTACACGCTTCAGAAGCATTATTACCAGCTATTCGAGTTAAATACCCGGCTAAATGCATTCTCCCCAGGCCTTTATTGTGTACTCGTATTCCCCCACCCCCAACTTGTGTATCTCTTAATATAGATGGTTCAGTTTTAATTTCTACAGGGTTAGCTGGGGATTGGTTGTGTTTTGCGTGACTATGCAGGTAATGGACTGGCAGCTGCCTTGGGGCAGATTGGCCACACGGACATAGCCACAGCTGAACTTACAGCAACTTGCATTGGCTTGTGGCTGGCTATACCACCAAACAGACTCATGTGGAACTTCAAACTGACTCTGTTTACGTGTTTACTTGTTTTAACAGGAACTCGAAGGCAACATGGAGGCATCGGGCTCTAGTGCAGGAGATCAATCTCCTTAGTTCTCAACTACAACAACTCACATGTAGACTGGTTTATCGGGAGAGTAATGCTCAGGCAGACAATCTTGCAAAATATGGAAGTGGTGTCCTTTACTTAGACCCTAGTGTTAGTAGTACTGCAGATATAATCGTTCCAACCAGATCAGGGGTAGTAGCCTGAACAAGTTTTTCCAGAGATCTCTACCTAAGTGGACTTATCCCATTAAGAGAATCCCAGTTACTTTCATCTCATGGCACGTTGAACCCAAAGTGTATAATGATGCATTGTGCTGCTCAGCTAATTTACCAAGTGATGCTCTCTTTTTTATTTCCAACTTCAAGACACATGAACTATCAATCAAAAAGAAATTGCCATACAATTTATGGAATTGATTTTCCCCAGTTCTTATTAACATAACAACTACATAGTTGTCATCTTCTACATATCACAATGAAGTTGTTCATTCACTCTTCCATCCCATCATCACTGGCAGCCGCTTCATCCGTATCGTAATCACTGTACGCGTTCACCGTAGCCTCCAACTGCAGCAACCCTCCTTGTATTCGAGATTCAGCTCGCACCCAATCACCAAGCAAGCACTCCAATTACAAATATCAACAACACTTGGCCTAGCATACACACCTCATCAGCATGAGAACAAGAAGAAACATTCTGTAAAAACGGTTCAGAAAACAGTGCATCATAATACGCTGTTAGACCGATTTCGAGTCCTCGGAATTTGCTTCTAGGGTCTAAAACAAAAGCAATCAGATAATGCTGAGGAATATAATTGAAACATTTCAGCCACTTGTTACGCATAGAATGAACAGAAGCACATAAATTTGGTACTTGGACAAATTTTTTAAAAGCATCTACAATGGTCCAACACATGCTCAAAGCACTGAAATTCGATGGCCTATAAACACTAGATAATTCTTTAATGGCTTCAGAAAAAACTCCCAACAGTTCACACAATTGTTCACAGTTTGACCAATGATGAGAATGAAGACGAATCGGAAGATCATGGAAAAATCGGCATAATAAATCTTTATACTCAAAACTGGATTTTAACAGCCCATATGTTGAGAACCAAGAAGCAGGTACACTTACTGGAAATTTTCTTGGTTTTCTTCCATTTGCTTTACAGAATTTAGCCCATGAATGCATGGTTTTCGGGTGCCGAAATATATAACTCAGTGCATCTATAATCGGTGAAACATCTTCTTTCTGAGACTCTAAACCATCTTGAGCACACAAGTTCAATACATGAAAAATGCAATGAGAGTTGGTAATAATGTTACCTCCTAAACATGCCTTACAATACGAAACAATCTGTTCAATGCTAGCCGTAGTAGCGCAAGAATTATCAAACAAAATTGAAAATACCTTTCGACTCGAACCATATTCTTGCAAGACAGAATTGATCAAAGAAACTATATTTTCCGCATTAGGCGCTTCAGTGAGTATTCTATAAGCAATCAAACGCTTTTCAATCGTCCACGAGTCGCTTATCCAATGACATGAAACGGCCACATATGTATACTCGCCAGAATGATCACTGCAAATGTTAGTAGAAACAGAGACTTTGCTGTTTAAGCTAGCAAATTGCGCAAGTAGCTCTTTCTTGAGTGATTTTACCTGATTTTTCATTGCGCGGATAAGTAAATTGCGTGGAACCCGTTGCATAGCCGGATTCAAAGAGGTTTGACACAATTTTTCGAAAGAGATAGAGTCACAGAAAGAAAATGCAAGATGTTCCATTGCTACAAACTTGGCACAATCATTTATGAAAGCATCGTTATTGTATTTCAATGGAATGGGCAGAAAATTAGAACCTGTGGATACTGTTCGGTCACTTACGGATTCGTCGTCGTTTGCTTCACCGGAAACGCTTCCGGTTGAAGCAGACATTGTAACTAGAGACAGATTAAAACTAGAGAGCAGTGCTAGCAGAAGAGAAGAGCAGTAGAAGAGAGGTAAAGAATTGGTGTGAAGAGAAGGTAAAAAAAAGGTCTTGTATTTATAGTTGGTAAATGTTAGGGGAGTTAATTAATTTTTGAAATGTAAAAAAGGAAAGAAATTGAAACAAAGGTAATCTGTGGTAAGTTTTATATGACAGTTGAGCAACGGTCATGAGTTGAGATTACTGATTAGGCAGCAGCTTATACTGGGGCTGGGCGGCTAAAACTGATTCCCAAACCAGTTTTATGGTTCGGGTTTCAGTTCTCCTGGTCTACTTTCCGGGTGAAGGTCCTGAGTCCTGACAATGAACCTCATACTTCCTTGTTACTCTTGCTAAATAACTTCATTTATTTGATAACATTAGAAATCACAGAGTTAAGCATCAAGAAGGCAGAGGAGCCTTTTCAAAGCTAACAAAAGTCAAATCGTTTGCAGTGCATGAAACATAGCCAATTACAAACAAATGAATTCGACATGTCAAAACGACAGGAGGAAACTGATATACATGTATACACACATCTTATAAGTTAAACCCATTCAGGATCAAACATACATGGAAGTATAAAATTTCACAGAGATGAACTGATGTGGTTAAGATGTACTACTCCGGAAAGTACAGCCTTGTTTCGTTCTTTGACCTTCAGCTGGTAAACCACCCTGAAATTCAGCAGTGTAAGTATGCAAATAGGTAGATAGTTTATCAGTGTAGTGTAGAGAAGGAACATTCATATCGAGCGCACCTCAAACCATCAAGCCACATTTCTGTTATCAAGGTTTCTCCCGGATATACATGTAACAGAAATCTCCCAGATATGCTCTTTATCATGGTTTGCTGTCCACGACAGATGGTTTTGATGATGACTCTGATGGCGAACCCAAGCGTGCATAGACCATGCAATATTGGGCGAGAGAAACTGTGGAAAGTGTTATGAGAGCAATTAGGACTCACTGAAACTAATAGGACACGAACATGATGATTGAAGTTAAAGAAATAGTTTCACTTCTTAATTTCAACTATAAAATGCATTATATTAATATAACAGGTACAAAACACTGTCGTACATTTACAGGCTTTCTTTGAAGGATGCAATAATATATCTTAGACCATAATACATAATGTAACATAGAAGTTAGAAGATTTAATAAATACCCTGCACTCTCTGCAACCATGGGATCTGAGTGCAAAGGATTGTAATCACCAGAGAGCCTGTAAAGCAGTGCCTGCAGCAAAGATTATAGCAGCTGAAGTTACTATAAAGAAAAAAACACGTTTCTCTACGGTCTTAACATGATATCACTACTCAAACTCATGTCCACATGATACGTACAAAGGTTATACACAACCACAAAATTGTCGATGGTACTGCCAAAATTGGAAACTAAATCTTCAATTCAGTCCATTCACCAAACAAAAAAGAATTAGGACCTAAAGTACCGAAATTCTTAGTTTTACTCAGTTGGATGATCTCAAAAACATCACTTCGTCCATATAATCTATCTATACTAATACTATTTAAAAACTTTGATTCGGTTATTAGTCCCAAAAATTTGGTTACTAATTTTCCACAAATTACTCAACCCACTACTCTCTCAAACGCATGAATTAGTGATTACTAAAATAATTCTTCTCAACATATCAACACACTAAATTTAGAAATTATTTTATATTATCACACTCTAACTCAATGTTTTTATCATTGTAAATGAAGAAGACCATATCATCATCATGAAATTTAAAGCAACTTGGTAAATAAATTACCTATGTAACTAAAATTTTACATTCATATTTCTTAACACTTCACTAGTGACCAATAATGTTTATTGAACTCTTGAACTGAGAATTTACGTACCTGCGGTGGTTGTGTACATTCTTGAAATACAGCAAAAGGTTGACTATTTGGAATCTTATAAGCTGGAGTTTGACTGGGTGGATAGTTGGTATAGGAGTAAGGCTGGGATGATTTTGAGAAGCCGCCAGCACCCCTCAAATAAATAGACATCCTTTAGGGCAACAAAGATGACAAGGCTTAAGCACAGGGACAGGTTGATATGGAAAAGAGAACAACATGAAACTGTAAGACATGGACGAAGGATGAGAATCTCACCGGTTCATGCACAATAATGCACCGGATTCTTTATCATAGCTTAAAGTTTCAACCTCAAGAACAGTTGCCTTACCTGCAGCAAGATGGCACTATTACGTACATAGATTTGCATCATAGCAAGGTAACTTATTAAAGTTTTGATTTATATTCGGATGTTAGTGTACTGCATTATTTAAGATAGGAAGTTGATTAGTATTCACTCGACAGGGTTGGTTCATCTCTTGAGAGATTGTTGTTTATCTTTTTCTTTCTTGAAGTCTATACAAATTCCAGAAACATATACTCTTTACCACACTGAGAAGATAACATTTTCCATGTTACACTGCAGTTCTGCATCAGGCACACTACTTATAAATGAACAATTCCCGACTCAAGTGTAAAAGTAGTCACCAAATGTATGAAACAGGCTTCATATATAGACGCATATTGGCCAAAATAAACTCACACATTCCAGATTTTTCTACAAAAACTCATCCCAAACTATCAATTTCCTCTAGGTTGCTCTTTATTTTGTTGACAAGGGAAACTCACACACACGCCACATCCCTCCGGAGTGGCTCCAATGGGCTTGAAGTTTGAACCCTCACTTTGACACCAAACCCCAAGCTCGTTATTAATTAAGTAGACTATAATCCACATTCTTTTCCAACACTTTACGAAAATAGAAGGGACAATTTGATTTTGCACTTAAACCTTCTCCAGAACTTTGAAGTTACCCCCTAACTTTGGTTTATCCCATTTTGCACAAAATCCATTAGTAACATTTGAAGTTTTGAACTTGCACAAAGGTTGCTATTCAGTTACACATTACTTCAATTTTGGCATAAGTTTCAAGCAAAGTTTCACTCATAAGTTGCAAATAAAAATATTCCCAAAGTAATATTCATTTAATAACTAAACTTGAAACAGGACAAGAGAACAGTAAAGGGAGACCTTTGTCGTGCAGGCCAGCAACGGATGCTTTGTTTATTAGCTGCACCAAAAAATTAAAAATTCAGAATAAGACTAATGAACAGCATCAGATACATAAACAGGACGATAGAAAACTAACTCGGCAGCAGGATGTTGAAGAACCTTACAGAACCATTAGATGGAAGAGGTTTATATATCTCTATATACTGTTGCCCATGCAGTAGAAGGCGTGGATCAAAACTGAGGACAAGGTAAAACATTGTGTGAAACATCTGTCAGCTGATACTCCAAATACAGTCCAAATCACATGTTAAAAAGAGTAAAAGTACTCACTCCAAACTTGGTATCTTCGCAATCTCCGCCTGAAGTCCACCAGGAAATAAAGCAGCAAACGTGGGCAACACCTGCACATAGTTTTCTCTATATCAATGATCTTAAGACCGTGCATACTTCCTAACTAAGGACAAACATGACCTCAACTAAACACTCAAAACACATCTTCCAGATGTAACCCTTTCAACTTTTCCAATTCAAGAATTCGATCACCGAAACGGAACTCCACAATTGGAAACATAACAAACAAACCTCATAATCAGCAATGAGCAAAGCATACTTACTAATGATCCATCAATACCTCAGATTAAGCAAAAAAACATCGAACCTTGGAGATTGTAAAACAGTATCAGACACAGTAATACCTCAATGGATTGCTGACCATCTTGATGATAAACGTATTTGAGCTCTTTATCATCTACAGCGTCATTTGAGCATGCCCCAATACCAAGAGCATAGATTGCAGCATCCCTAATTTCAGCATATCCAATCACATCAGATTTCCTCAATCAATACAAAAATGGGCATAAAAAAATTAGATTTTTAACCACTCTAACCTTTCAGTGTAAGTATATGTCGTCTGATGCGAGCCATTTACCGAAAAGGAGAAAAGAGCAGGATCAAAATGACTAAAATTCAAGGTGAATTTGAAATACTAGTGATTGGAGTAGATATGATAGGGAATTTACCTGAGGAAATTGGTGAGAGATGACAAGCTGAGGATCAAGCGCTGTCTTTTTTCCAGCCATGGACGGAAATTCACATTACAGAAACAAAATTGATCGGAGAAAATAATACGGCAAGAAGATGGCTACTTTTATTTTCTCTGTTCAACTGAGTCGTTATGGTTTATGACTGTGATGGATGGGGATTGCTTTTCAAGATTAGGATCACGATTCACGCAAGTCAAGACTCGTGCAGATACTAATGGTTCATCTTTCGATATGTTGATAAATAGTAATGAATTACTTTTTGAATGATAGGTTGATTTTTAATACAGATATTAATTGATTGATCTCTGAATAATATGTTAACGAATTTTAATAAGCTACTCTTCAAATGATAGGTTAGTTTGATTGTAATAATATTTTACTTAAATTTTATCTACTCAATTATATACGAAATACTTTTAATGAATCGTGAATTTTAAGAGTGTTCTATTATAAGAATATTTAGTTCTTCCAAATTCTTATCAATTGACTCGAACGATGGTAATTCTAAACCTTTTTTAAGCTTTATGAAACGTTGCGGAAAGAAAAGTAAGAGTAATTTTTGTAGAAATTGTAAAAATTAAGTTAACTCTATATTTCACATAAAAGAAAGTAAATTTCTAAAAAAAAACATTCAAACTTTTAGGTCTCCTATATTGGACATGGCCCACCAAAATGAAGGGATTCTCCCTATTCTATTGTGTAAAGATGAGGAGGCCTCAAGTTTATTTTGCTCATTATTTTAGTTTTGTAGATCCTACAATATCACCTCTTTTTACCTTCCTCCTTTTAATTTTATTATGTGAAATTGAAAAATAGAATCCCTCAACTTTCATTCAATCACACATTATCTAAATATAGCATGAAAGGGGATTTGAAACAGATTTTATGGGAAATTTTTACAATTCCTACAAAAAGTGCTCTAAAGCACTTGTTGTTGGAATCCTAAAATTCATTTTTATCTCATATATAGGATAAAACCACGAAAAAGAGATCAAAAGGCAACAACTTTAGAGCACTAGTTGTATGATGCTTACAATTTTTCTCTAAATTCTATCCTAAATAATACATTATACTATATTTAGGGGGTGATAGTTATAGTCAAAAATGTAGGAAACTTATTTCTAGTGTAAAATCACTAAATGAACATGTAGGACCCATTAATTACACCTTCAAAATTTTTTAGGAAGTGCTCAAATGAAGGATTTAGTTTACATCAAAAAAATGCATTTATTGTGGACCTCACAATTTGAGTTTCCTAAGATTGTTGCTTTTTAAACTCTTTTTTATGGTTTTATTCTATATATGAGATAGAATTGTATTCTAGGATCCCAACAAGAAGTGCTTTTAGGAAACTCAAATTGGTGGGGTCCACACCAAATGCATTTTTGGGTGTAAACTAAATCCTTCATTTGAGCACTCCCTATAAGTTTTTGAAGGTGTAATTGATGGGTCATACATGCTCATTTAATGATTTTACACTATAAATATGTTTCCTACATTTTTTTGACTAAAACTATCATCCCCTAAATATAGTATAATGGATTACTTAGGATAGATTTTAGAGGAAAATATTAAGCATGCTACAACTAGTGCTCTAAGCACTTTTTGTAGGTGCCTTATTATTCTTGTTAAACTTAAATTTGAGTTAAAATCATTAAAACTATAGAAAAATGTAAAAACCTCAGGAGTCCTATATTATCTATGGCTGACCAAATTTGTTCACCCACTCATATTCTTGCTCATATTTTTTTTACGGAGCCGAGGCTCGATTTATATATATATATAAGCCGAAAATGGGGAAAGACACCCGATAGTACAAAAGTTTACGGAGGTTTATGGGACCCCCGTAGGTCCAAAAGACTGCCTAATTGCCACCACGTGTTTACATTTTCCAATACAAAACACATGAACCAAAAATTACAAATAAACCCATTTGGTAACTTAGTATGCCAATATCCGCACCATGTGCCAAGCTGAACCGAGCTTCAAGCGTGACACCGCCTATGCCCCCGCCCATGCCGATGTATGTGCCACTGATCGTGCCTACCTGAACCATACTGTGTCATGTCCATGCCATCTTGTATCAATAACCTTGTCTGCCCGTGCCACACCCTTTGTCCGTGCCATATTGCGCCATTTCCGTGCCAGTTCCCAAAAATATACTCTAAATAATGTGCCAGTGTCGGCACCAAGTATCTAGTCACCGTGCCGACCTGTACTCGGTGCCCCGCCTGGCACCTATTCGCACATCCCGTACCCTCCACAAAACTCTATTCCCGTGCCATAAAAACAGGCATTGGGTGCCCAGAGCCAAGTCCACAATACAAAACATAATATCGTCACCAAGCATAATATACATACCAAAAATATCCACATATATCATCATTCCCATCGTACACAAAACCAAAATAGCCATGTCTTCATCCACAAAAACCAAAATACACATATCAATATCTCAACCAAAACTATCAAAACCATCAACCACCAAAAACCATTTGCCTTCAAAGTCCTTAACCATTATCATTAAATGTATATTTTTGTAACCGCCTCTCATCAACCTCATAAACAACCTCATAATC
>JAYMSP010002423.1:0-24381 GCA_036897095.1 Plantago elongata
TCATCGATTTGGGGGTTCAAAGTTTGATTGAGACTCGCAAGAAGAGAGAACTCAATCTCCAACATAGAGAGAGTAACTCTCAAGAAGAGAGATTTTAAATAAATATGTATAACTCCTCTAAATTATGTATATAAAGATTTAAAAGGAAAGTGAACCATATTATTATTATATCTTGGTTTCTTAATCCTTTCAGTTTTTAAACCTCTGAAGCTTTTAAAACACTGTAATCAGAGACGGACTTTGATAATTTATCTAATTACAAATCTACGTAATAATTTCACATTATAAAAGTACTATTATCAATAAAATTAATAATATTGCTAATGTCACAACCCAGACCATTAATAGGCCGAGACCCAACCCTTTAGGTCGGTGCAATTACTCATGGGTAGCTCCCTATTGATATCATGGTCCACTATACCAACACAAGTACTTTTTCGCGCACTTTGTCCTCACTCGTGCACGAAGCGCGAGACTTCCCACGGTTGGTCACCCATCCTAAGATTGCTTCAAAACAATCACTATGGAGTTCTCGTTGGTAGATTCCCAAAAAGAAATATGTATTTGTTATATGAATAACATTCTCAAACCCTTCAAGCTATATGGATATGACTTGAAATTATGGGGTGTTAAAAATAGTTTTATCTATGATATATAGGTTGTAGTTTCTAGATTGACTGAATTTCAAGATTATTATGTTACATAAATTGTTATAAAACACTATTATTTTTTAAATAAAATGTAATTTTTTTCCTTCAAATGGTCAAAAGTGACCCTTCCGTTGGAGGACCAGTACACCAGCAAACCAACTAAGCTCGTTGTCAAAAATAAAATGTGAATGTCGTTAAGAAATGGTTAGTGTAGTTCGTTAGAAACAATGAACAAACGAACTACTCTGAAATCATCGACAAATTAAAACGAAAGCCTCAAAGAAATCAAAATCTTTTTCATCACTCTCAGGTTGCTCAACAATGGATTCTGTTCTGAAAACGTCCATTTGCTCGTTGCCCATGATTTGCCCTATCAAGTACCAATTACATCGTCGGAATTATTGCGCTCTTTCCAAAAAATTAGTTTACCCGAACGACGCCGTACCGATGCCCTGTTCCTCCAGAGTTGGGGTTAGTATTGCTTCATTGCTTCTCATTTTCCTTTACACGATTTCAGTTATCCTTTTGATTATATAAGTCTACCTTTTTTTTTGGATTTTCGATTATTAGTGCATTGGAAATGGTGTTGATAAATAGTTAAGTGGAGAACTCTATTTAGAAAATGAACAAGCGAAAATGGGATGATGGACTCGACATGGGGTTTACAGTTTGTATGTTCTTGCTGATTTTAAATACTGGCAAGGGCATTTTAAACCCATGTACTAAGTCTATGTCTCTCTTATACGATGTTTCGGATTCTGGTAAAATTTCAAACATGTGTAGAATTTTATGAGCGTGGAATGAAAGCGGAAATATGATGAAAAATTATCTTTTTTCAAGTGTATCAGAGTGTGTAAGTCCCAGAATTTTCGAAATTTTGGTTAATTTCTCTGAGCTTTTAAACCAGATGAATCCATAAGAACCCATTTCATATAGAAAATGGCAGAAAATTTACTTCTAATACAACGTATATAGGCATACGATTTATATTTAGGAAAAGTAGTGGTAGGTAACTAGGTACTAGGTAGAATTGTAGTTGTATATGTTCTATTTCTGTATTCGATCATACATTATTCTGTTCTTGAAATGTATTTGTGATTGTTGTACCATAGGGAAATGATCAGCGGCATAATTGGGTTCCTCTATTTCTTTTAGTGATGATATGTTTGTACTTTGTATTGTATCAACTGAAGGTTGATTAGAAACACACTTTGTATTCTGGTATTTGTGAACCATATAACTAGTACTTCATTATGTGTACTTGTACAGGAAATTTGTTAACTTGCATGATTTAGAATTAACAAGAGAACTGAGCGTGACATTGCAGGTTGTGACATGTGCTGTTGGCGATTTGCAGAGGCGGAATAGTTTGGCTTCTCGTGTTAGTTATGATAAGCCTATTCCAGAGGAAATAATTGAGGAGCCGGTCGGGTTATCATTGACAGAGAAAATTGTTGGAGGGAATCCTCGTTGTTCTTGTTGTGAAGCTAAGGGTGCTGTTCTTTGCAAAACATGTACTGGATCAGGCCTATATGTCGACTCCATCTTGGAGAGTCAGGGCATCATCGTAAAAGTTCGATGTCTTGGTAATGTTCTGCATTAAAGTTTCTTGTTAATCTGTTTAATTTAGGTGGTTGGTGAGTTTTGACTATAGCTACTTTTAGTGATGCAAATGAACTGTATCTTTTGCAATAAATTTGATTGCATAACAAGTCAGTGACACTTGAAAAAACAAAGATGTGCCCTTTTAGGTTCATGGTACATGTTTAAGTAGTTGACTCAAATAGAATATGGTTCTCTCTGCATGTGTCTTGACGGTGCTGTTATTTACTATGCAGGTTGCGGTGGAACTGGAAATATCATGTGTTCAGAGTGTGGTGGACGTGGCCACGTTTGAGATGAGTCATGTACAAGGTTTGCTTCTCATTACAGTTAATCCCTGCCAATGCTGGTACACAATTCGTAAGTAGCAAACTACCAACGTGTGTATTCGACTGTAATCCTTCTAGCTCTGCAGTTGCATCTTTTCCTTCAAGATTAGTATAATGTGTAACCAGCCATGTACTTTACGATATGTAGGTTTTATGTTAAAGTTTTGTTGTATCATATAATTGAATCAAAAGAAAAATGAAGGATTAACATCTTCATGCAGTGATTAAGACCGATGAAATTATATACACCGAGTGATTTATGATACAATTGAGTTGAGTTTTGGAGTTGATGAGGTTTTGTGTTTGGTAGTATTAAATTGTGTTCCTAAATTGTGATATTGATAGGTATATTTAAGTTGTGAAGTTTTGAGTTTGGAGTTCATGAATAGTAACTCGACTTGAATAGAATAGTGTACAATGGATAAACAAGCACAAAAAGATAGTAAAATTCAATTTGAGTTGAGAAAACTCAATCTCAAGTTTAGAGCCGACATATTTTCCTTTTCTACAATGTGAGAATTTAGGTAGTCGATTAGCAAATTTACAATTTCGAGATTTGCAATATATCTTACTGACTGATAACCTCTAAATTTCTAATATTCTGTAATGTCTAATATGTACTAATAAGTCCGACCTAAGGATTGATGGATTAAGGCGATTGAAGTGCGTTCTGAGATTTAACGGTCTACCTCGGATCCTAAAGGAGGTCCGACCCCGAGTTTCAAATAAGTCCGATTCTACCAAAATCAAGAGACCGACCCTCCAATACACTTCATTTGGGCTCTAACCTTTTAACTACATCCAAGACTCATTTACATAACTTAGGCCAAGTCCATTAAAAAGTCCAAGCGGCGGCGGCAGCGTTCCGACGGAGGTAGAGGGAGGAGATGGAGGTGGCAGCGGCGGCATTCCGGCAAAGGGATGAGGAGGAAGGGGAAAAAGGGAGAGAGAAAGAGAGATAAGTGGGTTTTATATTTCACTCTCTAGGATTTTGTAGAGTGAAAAATGATTGAATTATGTGAATGCTTAGTATTTATATAAATACTTTTAACCGGTATTTTTTTTTAGAAACTTGATTTTCCTATTAACTAGGAAAATCTTGCATTTACTATACTTATTCACTAGATTAAGTGAAGTGATTCTTCAGCTACACAGCCTGAAGTTTGCTAGAATTTATCGCAAATCCCATGAGAAAATATTGCAAAGACAAACTTGCACAATGCCAGTTTGTGTACTTTGACACAATTTATCCAAATTGTGCAAAACTTGTGCATGTAGTGCTATTCTTCGAGCCAAACTGAGTATTTTGATACTCGAGCTCGAACTCAATCGAACCGAACTTCGACTTGGCTTGTTAATAATAACGAGAAAAAAACGAGCTCGAACTCAAATAACATATAATGAGCTTGAGCTCGAGCTGAAAAATATACGAGCTTTAACGAACTTTATCTATAAAAATATTAAAAATTTATATAAAAAAATTATAATTTATTAAAATAATTACTCTTAACGAGTTTTACCAAGCCGAGTCGAGGTCGGCTCGCTAATGAAACAAGTATAAAATTAAGCTCGAGCTCGACTCGAAAAAGCTTATCGAGTCGAGCTTTACCGAGCTGAGTCCTCAGTAGGGAAAATATACAACAATATCATGTGAAATTTGCGCAACAGTTTTACTGACCGATCTTCATTTATGCGGTGTCTACATTAGTAATTAATGCCTATTGCTTTGTTATGTATATGTTTCAGTTTTCACAATTCACAGGATACCAAGAGCAATAATGTGATCCTGTATCAAGTTAATCTGCAAACGACGAGACTTATACAGTTCCAGATCCATGAAGAAATGTATTCACCGGAGTCGCTTCTGATAGGATCTACAAAAATAACAGTTCTGAATTTGTTGCTACCAAATGGTCAGACCGTCAGATGATGAACTAGACTCTGGATTTATGTTTAGAAAATGGAGAAGCCCACATCAGTTGAAAGGTGGGCTGTGGAAAAAATTCATGTTCATCTTAGAAATCAATATTAAGCAAGCTTTGGATTGTATAAATTCTGATTTATAGGGATCTGCCAAAACAGAACGTCATGGTGCAGTGAGATTTTTACGTCTCAAATTGTTGATCCGTCTATTTTTATATTTCTAGTAGACCGTCTTTCAAAATATTTAAGGACAGATTGATATAGAATTCCAGTGAACTTTCTTTTAATTAAAATTAAATTTTTTAATATAAAATATTCAATTTGAATAGAAAGACCACTCGAATAGTCTTTCCATTATTACTAAATATAGTGATTCTCTTATCAATGGTTCATTTAATCCAAAAGATTTATTACGTTACTCCAAACATATGCTGAACATAATTAAGGGCCAATAGATACTTATGTATATGAAGTTACACATACTCAAGGTTATATAAAAATCCTACTCCATTTAAAAGTTCACATGCAAACAATACTACAGTTGTAAGAGTTAGAAACACAACTTAACTATAGTTTCAAACTCACTAAAACCTACTTCAATAAACCTAATTCCTGATGCCATGGTCATCAGAAATCGTCTCTTCAGAAGAAGCGTCGCTTGGGATGACAATCAACTCATCCTGCTTTCTGACGTTCTGCTCAGGCGCTGGTGTGATTGGACGTCCAAAAACTAGCGGGTTAGTGACACAGGAAGCTTTCATGCCACTCTGCAGCTCAACATTCCTTAAAATGGAGGTGAAGCTATTGTTATTCAGATCAGAAGGCATCCCCGGAAAACAAGCAGATGGAACAACAGATGGTGTTGCATTAACTGGTCTGGAAGTAGTTCCAGCTGCTTCTCTCATCCACTGTGGCAAATTTCCCTTGACTGCACCAGCATGAGGCAGACCTTCGGCTTGGGCCGTTGTGCTGCCTTCATATGGGTTGAACAAACCCATTCTAAAGTTACCGTGAAATGGCCCAGTGTTTGCTAATGGATTGTGAAGTTGCCTGTTTTTCTCAACCATCACATTAGCCGGAAAGACTTTCTTTCCATGGTACTCGTGTAAAGCATTGAAGTCCACCCTTGGATGCAACAAATCGAGAGGCCGAGCATATGTTCCTTGAGGAGCAGGATTACCATATAGTAAACGAAATTGTTCTTCTTCCCATCTACGTGCCAGGTCCCAAGGCGTTTTAAATGGGTGAAAGTGAAGTCTTGGATCCCTTAACATGGTATGCCAGTTACCTCTTCCGTGTCTTCTCACACCAATCCATAAACAATCCAACTCCTCCTCTAACCACATGTTCGGAATTTCTTGGATGTTGCTTCTGTTTCCCATTGAAGCTCCAGCTCTACCTAACAAGCCATCTAGCATCATTCTGTGACGTGCAAGTAATGGTGCTTGATCTGAATTAGATTGTAGAGGATTGTGAAAAGCATCTCTAGGTTGTAGGTGATGACCAGTCCAACCATACAAGGAAGGATGGGGAGCATGAGCATTCATCATCTGTTCTGGTTGTAGGTATGAACCACGAGGTTGTGAAGATTCCATGCTCACAGGTTTCGGCTGGTAACTACGTTCGCTAGGAAACGCCAAAGTATCTGGGTTTCTGATACTGTGTGCTCGTGATGGCGTATCATTAATACGAGTCTCCGGGAATAACTGAGACCAAATGGAGTATATCAATACAGACATCACGAGTTTCATTCAATAAGAAAAATGACTGAAAGCGGAAACAATAAAACACTAAGGTAATTTCACATAACTAGCTATCCATGACATTGATAATACTAGCTCTACTGTGTACTTTTATTATATACATACTAGCTAGCTAAACTATATATTTTTAATTATATCACATATTGCTAGATCACCAAAATCTTCCAGGAAAATTAGAAATAGAAGGTTTTTAGTGCTTTACTACTAAAATTGACAAGGCACACTTCATAGTTCATAGACTAACATCTAATGTATATCCAGGATGTCTTTCCCCATATTTTGATTGCGAAATTGAAGATGAGGGTTGCGCATTATGTTGCATATTTTTCGAATTTTTGCATCAAAAGACAAGGCGAATGCTTTCGAACAATGATTAAATAGTATTCATTTGCATCAAAGCTTCGGATATTTCAAGCAGTTTTAGTTTCTGACTCTTGTTTTTTTTGGTTCAACAAGCTGCTGGATCTTTCATCTGGCAGAAGCTAAATTTTGTCTTCTAGTTGTCTGTACACTTTGAAAAAAGATGAAGTATGTACCGAATTGAAATTATAGGTCCGCTATTTGGTTAAACTCTGCAGTATTCAAGCTTTTTTTACAGAAGTAGATTCACTGCTGCACTAATTGTTTATCACATAAAATAGCTTAATATCTGAACTGCAATTTTGTATAACATATACTTGCTCTGTCGACGGAATAGTACCAAAAAGGGTGAAATCAGATATTAGCTTCGACATGATTTGGGTTTATGGAACAGATCAAGAACAAGAAAATCGAGATAAAAGTCCTCGGGAAGGATTATGTATCCTAATAAAAAATCTCTGGACACGGCACATCTGGCAAGTTTAATCTTGCAAAAAAAATCATAACGTGTTTAATGCAATGTGACAGGTAAGAGAACACAGAGAAGCAAGCATCCTGGCACAATATATTCAGAGCGAATAAAAAATAAAAACAAAGATAATTTTTAATATAAGAGAAAACTTAGCAAGGTCGGATATCAAGTACCTGAAGATAATTTCTTTCCGAAGAAGTGCTAATTAACTCTGGTGAGGATTCAGCAATTCCTTTTCCCTTGTCATTACCTACTCCTACTCCAGAATTATAGTGTGCCTTTTGGTTTGGCAAAGTCGGCATCTCCTCCTTAATTTCTCGAGTCGAGTCCAGAGAAAGATGAACCATTGAATTATTTATATCTAAACAGTTGAGTGGCCGGTTGCAGTCAATGACGTCATGAGAATCTGCATTTATAACAGCATAAAGTGAGCAGAATTGTGCCAGAAATGACAATAAAGCACGTAAATTGCAATAATACATAAATCCTAGTGAAAATATATTTGGGGGATGTCTAAAACAATCGTATGCTTGATTTATGACCAACGTGATGGCGTTGAAAAGTTCTCAACAGCCCAATTCGAGACATGAAAAAAGGCTGCTAGCAAGAGACATGTGACTTGGTGAAACCTCACTTTACGGCAATCACCGGGATCAGTTGTCTACGTAGTTACTAGTGATTTAATGCAGAATTAATACCAGCAGGATGGACAGACAAATCGAGAAACCCAAATGAATTTCTCCTCACTGAATCTTCACACTGTGTTCCACTCGTACTGCCACCATTGTCTGGCAAACCTTCAGGATCTTCATGCAATTGATCTGTATGATTTTTATCTTGGGCATGTTCTCCTTGTGTCAGAGATATTTCCTCGACAGAATCCTGAGTAAGTTGTACAGCAGCAGGTGGATCACTTTCTGCTGTTTCAGGGGGATGATTATCTACC
This sequence comes from Plantago elongata, assembly GCA_036897095.1. Classification (NCBI taxonomy): domain Eukaryota; kingdom Viridiplantae; phylum Streptophyta; class Magnoliopsida; order Lamiales; family Plantaginaceae; genus Plantago; species Plantago elongata. Next base: position 8,046 of record JAYMSP010002423.1, read on the forward strand.
TGCTCATAAGAAGACATTAATCAACAAAAGATTCTGAGTTTTAAAGAGAAACTAGAAACCTCAGTCACTCTCAGCAAATAGTTGGGAACTAAATGACGGTGCTTCCAAGTTTCCAAATGTGGTCGTAATAAAATACGTATCCAAGATCAAAATGAGATCATGCAAATAAAAGTCAATTTATAATGCTAAATTACTAATTACCTCTTTTTGCAAAAGAGGACCTTCCAATTTTAAGTTAAGAAATGCCGTACCAACTAACTATAAACTAAATAAGTACTCCTAATGTAGTAACACAAATTTGCATGTTGCTTCTTGAGGATGTCACATTCTTTGCCTATATAAACTTCACTGATTTCATGCCCTACGGCCACTACTATACAGTTTACACTCTATTCAAGCTAATGGGTTACTCTCCCATGTTTTATTGGCTAAAGAGCACATCTACATAAATATACAATATTTTCACTACTTTTAGCTTTCCGCTCAATGGGGTTTTTCTTCATGTGGTATGCTATGGGGCACAAAAAGAAATAATAATAAAACAGACGAACTAACATAACCCTTATGTTTGATCTGAGCGCTTGGCCTTTTTCAGAAGTATATCTAGCTACGTATATAATGCGTGCCAGGCACATTACTCTTCAGCATTCATGGTTAAGGCTGCAAATATTAACCAGCTCATTAATTTCATCCTCCGAGCACACCCTTTCGTGGATCAACTCACCAAATAAATCTTGACTGTGCTCCCAAATGAAACAGGTACATAAGTAGCACGGAAGACATGTGCTTCTGTAAAACCTTATACCAGTACAAAGTCTGTGATGCTTACGTTGTGTGCCTGTTAATCCTGAAGGTTAAATTACAATGTGGGTTTAATCACATGTATGGAAGTTTTTCCTATTTTAAACACATTCAAAAATAAACTTGTTACTAAGAAATTTACTTGATCCAATGAAGATCCAGGATACAATAGACCGGTATTATTATATACCTAATAGGTGAAAACATAACTGTGGATTGCTAGATAGATCAACTCATATATCTCTACTTTCCCGCTAGAGATTAATTTGGTCCTGTGATTACTACTTCAGACCCACCCAGACTCAAAACAACCTCATTTAGGGTGATAATAAACAGCACCACAACATGTATAGTCGATGTTTTATTTTCTAAAGATATACTTCCTTTGTCCCTATCCCATCGTCCTACTTTCCCTTTTTTGTTGCTCAGCCTCATCTTCTCATAACTACAATGAAAAATTTCCAACTTATATTTTATAAATTATTCTAATTATGTACTATAAAGTTAATTCATAGCATTCATTTCCAGCTCAACGTGAAGATAATCTGGACGGAGGATCTTTTATGTTACCATCTATCACTTTTTCTCTAGACAGTACTTGCCCCCAATTAGCAATAAGTTGTTTTCATGAAGAATTTTCTTACGTGTAATCAAGAATTTTACACATCCGGAAAAGTAGAGTTTAAAAATAAAATAAAAAAGACGTACTTCTTTTCCACTGCTTATTAAGGCCTCCTTAGTACTAGCATCAATCTCGTTCATCAGTTGCATAAGGAAGCTGGTAGCAACTGGATTCGCAGGAGCACTTGAAGTTACAGCTTGTTCAGCAGCAGTATTTGGAGTGGGTTTTATCCTGTTCTGTTTGGATCGTCTAGAGAATGTTACTAGGGTCGAACCCACCTCCGATGAGTACAGATTAGCGTACACAGTATCTCTTTGATCTTTAAGAAGTTTGTCTGTTTCTTCTGAAGTAAATCTAGCAGGAACAGATGCATCCTCCCATGTATGGGACTCAGATTTCAAAGATTGACTATCTTCTTCCAGCATACTCGATTTATCAATATCGTTCTTTGTTGTCAAAGTTCTCTGTTCCGTGTGAGTAGAGCAGAGCTTTTGTCTCTTCTTGGCATTCTTCATCACAAACAATGAGTTTAAAACTTTAAAGTCCTCCATTAGATATGAAAACTTTTTCGCTATTATACATTGGACTAATTTCATAGAGAAAGAAATGGATAGTTGAACTGAACCTCAACAGTTTGAGAAGAGCAACTTTCATACTGCGCCAAATCCATTCTGGCTTGGTCTTTACAATTGTCAGCGGACGTCTGCAAATGAGTCCGAAATTTATTCAGCATCAAAGGTAAGAAAACCACATTACAGTGCATTAGATGAACCCTTAGTACATGGATTGTGATAATATTTCAGAGCATGAAGTAGTTTTACCGACGGATATTAATTAAATATGGTGACGTTTAAACAGCCCTTTGAATATCAGCATAACAGTTCGCTGGTTCACACATTCTAAATTTACAGAAAGGATAGCCCAAAAAAACAATGACCATTTTCATGAAACCATGTTTTTCCATTCTAAAAATCAACAGATTTCATAGAGAAACAAAGATTGCACTGGACTAACGTTACCTTGATATGTTGAGCAGCACAATTTTCATGCTGCGGCAAATTTATTCCAACTTCATCTTCACAGTGATCGGAAGATGCCTGCAGATGAGTTAAAATTAATTCAGGAAGTACTACGATGGAGAGGTGAGACAAACATACACTGCAAATGCTTACTGGTTCTTTTGGATGTCAGTACATCACAGAGTCACCTATTTTACACACTTTGAATTAAAAAAAAGGTACCCAATAATAATAATAATAATAATAATAATAATAATAATAATAATAATAATAATAATTGAATAACTTTATTTTGAATGGAAGTTACTACTTTTTCTCCAATCTAAACTAATTCACCAATCTACAATCTAAACTAACTGATATGTTGAGGGCAATTTTCATTCTGAGAAAAATTTATTCCAACTTTGTCTTCACAATGGCCAGGATATGTCTACAAATGAGTCAAGAGCACTTAGTAGGTAAGGTGAAATAAATATAATGTAGTCTATGCGAAATCGAGTACCGAGATCACATCATATTTTTAAGTACACAATGGCAGTTTCACAAATAGATTCAAATGTATGCAGATTCTAGCTGCATTATCCAAACAGTCTCTTCGACATCCTTAGTAGGTAGACTCAGCACATGATAAAGTCTCTTGTCTTACACACTTTAAATTAAAAAAAGTTAAAGATAAGAAAGAAAAACATATAAGTGATCCATTTAGCATATTGAGAACTTGAATCTACTTGCAAGTACATTAATCGGGGTTGTGCAGGATCTAGTATGTAATTGTGTGTCGATCAAAAGTAGTTCGCACCTCCAACCAACATTAGACCAACCTAAATTCACCTCCATCTTGCTGAAGGAACTATATACAGTACTGTTACTCAATTAGGTTTTAGGGAGGAGAGACCCTAACCCCACAAATCCGAGATAGATCTTAACCAGAGTCTAAATTGTAACAACGAACCACACAGATATTTCAGGAAATGTTTACTATTGAATCACGGATCTATTACTTCGGCCACAGAATTAAATGTATTACTTTATCCTCTTGCTGTGTGTCCCCAAGTGTATGAATAAGAACAATTAAGGTAATCTTATTAGCTTTGGTTAATTTCATACCAACGTGCAACTCTTAACTCTCAAATTCCCAAGGTTACATTAAGATGAAGGTGACAAGATATTGCCGAATCTCATTTAATGCTCTATTGCATGTCATAACTAACTTTTTAAAACATTTCCGATTATACCAGCGCACAAAACAAAAGGAGAAGTAGAAAAGGAGTAGAACTTCCGTGTATTTAATAGCACACATGAATGACTCGTTCAACCAAAAAGGTAAGGTAAGGCTTTTTTTTTTTAACTCGATGTTTTTTGTGTTGATTTGCACACATCTTGAAACTCCAAATCCAAGAATCAGAGTCTCAAAAATTAGCATAGATGAGGTATACTATAGTTGGAATGAATCTTATGATGTCTTACCTTAAGTTCTTCGGTGGGCTTCTGCAACATGTGTCCATTTCCAGCATTTGGTTCGTGCTTGTTAGAATTAGCTGAGTCATTAAACTCTAGAATCTCACTTGGTGAATGAGAATGCAAATTTGAGTGAGACTCGTTGGTTCTTGAGAATAATCGCTTCCTCTTGTATGTTAAAACTATGTTGCCTCCCATGATAACTCCGAGGCCTTGATCCTAAATCTGTTCAGACATCGGTCATGACTCATGAGTAATTATATGACGTACCGTATAAAAACTATTAAGACATACAAGATAAAACAGAAAGGACCCCCAAAAGGCCTTATATATGTGACATGCGTGGATATGAAACTTGAAAGCTGATTATGATGATTTCAGTGACATACCGATTAATGGAGTGAAAGCTTGTCAGAAACTCTATCAGCTTTACCAAAGCAGCAACATACAAAAGTAAACTACATCAGCTCAAGAAACTATTTACTCTACCCTCCAGAAACTCGTCACACTCGACATTCAACAAAAGCTTCCTAAAAACCCACAACAAACATGTTCTAGCAAAACACAACATAGTGAAATTATACATTATAAGAGAGATTGTTGTGTGTGTGTGTGTGTGTGAGAGAGAGAGAGAGAGAGAGAGAGAGAGAGAGAGCAAGAAACTTTGCAACCACATCCAAGAAAACCCATGCAAGAACAGCATCCAAAATCTGAACAACACACAAAGAACAGACAAAAAGAAAAGAAGTCCAAGATAATTAACTCAAAATCCCCAAAAAAAACAACCAAATTCCTAACCAACAAGATACATGGAAGGTCTTACAGTATAATACTACTATAAACTATTAAAAGCAGAAGATAAAGAAAACACTCCTGTAAACTAAAACATATCCTTTTGGTGACTTGTTTTAAATTCAAGAGAGCACCACGAAAAATTGGAGAGGAAGAATGGTCATTGTATGAAACACAAAGCAAACGCTACCACCAACATATTCTTGGCTTAATAGCATCTACTGGAACAGCTACAAGAGCAACATTAGTTTTTTTTATCGAAAACAAATTGCAAAGGAAAAACACCCATCCTGCGTTACAAAATCACATCTTTTTAGTCTTGTAAGTGAGTGTAAGAGGAAAAATGAGAGAAAGCTAAATTGCATATGCACTGAATGTTTTCTATAGTTTGTTTTCCGCAAAACACTGCACAAAAACCTGTAAACACACTCAAAGCAAGAAACTTTACAATCAAAACCCAATTACCCACATCAGAACACCTTCCAAAGACAGCAAAGAAACAACATACACAAACAAGCCCAGAGAATGAGAAACACCTCAGAAACACAAAAGGCCCAAGAGAACAAAATTCCACAAAAACGACCGTTCATACATACAAGAAATTGAGCGAAAAGATAAAGGCAAAGAAACAGAACACTCACTCACTCACCTTCAGATAGAAAACTAACCAGGGTCTGTTCTTTCTTTTCTGGTTGCTTGTGTTTTTGAAGTGAGAAAAACAGAAGACAAACAAATGAAGAAGGGTGATGAGTTAAATCAGCATTAAACAAATTTGTCCTAAATTAAAGAATTGAACTTGACTACTGAATAGTGAATAGTGATGGGAAAGAGAGTGTGTCCTTTGTGTATATTGTGTGTGTGTGTGTGTGTGTCAAAATTTACTTCTGTTGCTCTGTGTGTCATAATCCAGCGTACATTTGCTTGTGCTGTGGGCTCCACCTTCCATTTTCGCTTTCTTTTTCTGCTTTTCTCAAATATTGCATCTTGCCCCCAATATTTGTTATTTGCATAGTTTGCCCTTCTCAGTCTCAAAGAGTTGCTTTTTCAACACTTGTTACTGGAATCATTTATGATTTATCTACTTTGGGAATATTGTGTTGAAGAATTGGATGTAAATCTATTCTAAGGTGATAAAGTTGGAAAGTTGTTTGTCTGTAATTTGCTATTGTTTGTAAATGATTTAGTACTTTTTTATTATTTGGGCAGGAATATTTTACCGCCATCCAACTATAAATTTAATTTGTAAGTGTGAACGTTATCTCTAATTATCAATAGTTTAACTATGTCGTTTCAACATAAATTTATTTGGTTTATATGTTCCCGGTGTATTATACATATGTGCACATTTTACGCGATAACTTTTAAACATTAGCTTTTTGGAAGAGTTTTGATTAAACAGTATAAGTTATCGGGCTGAATGATAAATATAGAGGATAACGTTTGTTAGATAAAAAAAGTGAAATTCTACATTTGAAAACATTTTGGACCTAATAAAAATGCAATACATTGAAAATGTGTTGGTATGGATAGAGCTTTATTAAAAGACTTTATCCATACTTCTTTTAGGTTTTGACTTTTGACTTATTATTTTTTTTCGGTTAATCAAGTATAATTTTCAATATAAATTAAAAAAGTTTAATAATGAAATGTTCAATTAACTTAGTATGTGATAAAATTTAGAGAGCAAGTATGATCTAATTGAGTAATAAAAATGATTAATAATGTTAAAGCAATAAGTAGATGGTAAGAAAGTAATGTGGGGAGATTAAGTATGAAAGAGAATTATTAAAAATGAATAAATAGAGCTTGTAGATTTTCAACTAAATATTAGGTGAATAGTTTTTAAATTAATTAAAAAAGGTAAATTATAAATATTTTAATATGATTGATTTAGTTCTTCTATGTCACGTATGAGTTAATACATTAGAGTTGAGTTGCAATTTCAAGTGAAAATTTAAAATAAATATTAAAATATGACAAATATATTTTTTTAAATGTATTTAATAACAACCTTATCTATTATTTGTTGAGTGTAGACCAGTTTATTTATAAAATAATGTGTGTAGTTATGTGAAACTATTATGATTATATGAATTTTGAAATTCGGGTAATCGGATAAGTTATTTATTTTCAGAATATATATCAGCGTAACTTTTTTTAAAAATTTATAAAATACTCTTTATTAGAAGTCACAGTTTGGAAGAAGTGATGGATATAATTGTAGATATGATAAAGGTGGGGGAGAGTAGTGCAAAATCTGAGTGACTTTTGATATCTTGATTTTCGTATGTTTGACGGGCATGTGAAGGTAAATTTGAACCATAGATTCTTGTCTTGTTTGGTACTGTACTGTTCTAGTGTTCTGTTCTGTTGGTGCGTGTGACTCATTATCCCTTATAATCAAGTCTCCATCTAATCTCAACTCTTCTTTCATTCATCCTTATTCTCATTCTCATCCCTTTGAGATTTTTTAGATAACTTTCCCCCTCAAAGATTCTCCCGCCAGTTTCTTATATTTATCCTCAACCTTTTTCTCCATTTTGCATTTTTTCTTATCCCGACAATACCACGAACTCTATCATAGTGTCAATTTTCACACTGCAAAAAAGTTGAGAATGTATTGATGCTATTAAGTTACACTTCAGAATTCCAGAGTTGTTTACTCTGGAGCAATTTATGAATCAAGTGTAGAAAATGGAGAGGAGCTTACACCTCTGCCATTCATCAACTTGGGACACTAATTATTATACGGACATGACTATTAATAACCACTCTCTTAGTTTTATACATAACCAGAGAGATGATCCAACGAATAAAATCAAGCATTACATGATTCATCAGATTGACATAATGCTTTTCAGATTTCTGCAAATTTTAAACTTTACCCCACTTCAAAGCTACATTGCATCTCATGAAGAATTTAGGCATAAATGTAAATGGCCTTGATTTAATATTTTAGGGTCTGGAATTTTCTGGACGAATGTTTTTATTCATACTGTTGAATATTGATTACAATCACAAAGGGAAAAGGGAAAAAATTGCTATAGCATCTGATCTGACTTATATAATGTGGCTAAAAAACTGCAAAAAAAGTACATAGGTACAACAGAATACCAGAAGCCCACATAATAAGTGAGTGTAACAAACACAAGAAGCAGTGTTCCTCTTACGTCAATTGTTCAAGTTATTCTACCATAACTTAAGCGGACCACATCCGATCCGGATACGTTAAGGCAGGTTGATGCAAACGAGTTATTAAGTCCTAACGTCCTTCGTCGCCACCAACCAGATTTTTTCTTACCATAACAGAACACGTATAAATAACTGGTTTTCTGCAACCTAAGTCCTAATCTAGCACAACACTGTCTAACTTTAGGCTGGAAGACTCTTGCCCGTTCACAAGCATCTTAAGACCAGCTTTCAGCTCATCTATTCCTTCTTCCAAAACGGCACAAACAGGATAGATTGGGACACCAGACACTCTCTCCTTTAATTCTTCAAGTACTTCTTCTGTTCCTGCCTCATCAATCTTATTGGCCACCAATAAAGATGGCCGCTCAGACAAGCCCTCACGATAGCATTCGAGCTCCAACATCAAGTCTCTGAGTTGTTCCCAGGGTGGTATACCCTTTCTACCATCTAAACCGGAAGCTAAGTCCAGCACATAAGCCAAGACTTTAGTACGTTCTATGTGGCGTAAAAATGCGTGTCCAAGGCCACGGTTTTGATGTGCTCCCCTTATTAAACCCGGGATGTCCGCAACAGTAATCTTAAGATCATCATAACTCAAATTTCCCAAATTAGGCCGCATGGTGGTGAAGGCATAATGACCAATTACCGGTTTAGCCCTGGATATAGCACCAAGAAGAGTGCTTTTGCCCGCATTAGGCAATCCTACAAGACCCACATCAGCAATACTCTTCAGCTCCAACATAAGTACTGTTTCAGAACCAGGTGTGCCAATATTACGTTCAGGGTTTTCTTCTTCTTCTTCTTCATCTTCAGAAATTTCGACTTCTTCAGCATCTCTGTACTTTTTTGACCTTCTACCAGAATGAATATTGCCAATGCCACCATCCCCTCCCACAGCAACAACTAACTGGTGGCCAGGCTCCATTAATTCAGCAACATCGTATTGTATTTCTTTTGTCTCTTCTACATCTTCATCCGGTTCAGACATACTCATTTCGCCTTCACAATAATCTGCACATTGTGCCCGTGTCTCAGTATTTATGATGTCTCTTGAACGTGTTAATAGAGGTGAAGCTTTAAGCGCTGACCCATAAGCTGGTTTATTAGGGATTTCTTTAGTTGTAAGGGTTGAGCCATCACCAGCAATACCTCTATTCTCCGATTTATTGCCTTCGTCGATAGAAGATTCAGGTGAACCAAGTGAACCAGGAATGTCCCAAGGATCTAACGGACCAAAAGCTTTCTTTTCTACTGAAGAAGGGATTTCACCCTTAATAAGGTGAAGTACAGTACCAACTGGAACCAGAACAACCTAACAGTGGAAATTGTAGCGCATCACTCAAAACAGTTGAATTGAACTTTATGCTTGACAGGTAGAAGCTTAAACCTAATAAGTTGAATTCATAGAAGAGATACTAACCTTGTCGGCTCCTCGAGTTCCCACCATGTTTTTTGGAGCACCATTCCCCCCTCTCTTTGCTTTCTGGAAAAAGTGGCATCTATATTTCATGGCTTTGATAATTAAAAAAAAGGGAATGTAAATGAAGTGCTCCAGTCAGAAACGCAACAAAGCAGTAAACAGTAAAGGTCCAGAAATTCTAAGCAACAATTCATGATGCAGTTAGAGAAATGGTAACTCACGACATGGTGTTGTAAATTGCTGAAGTCCCAAACTGAAGTGGAACACTCTAGGATCACGTCACCACCTCTTCCACCATTTCCACCTGCATTGTGCGACATACCAAATTAAATAGGGGAAATAATGGAAAAAAACAACAGAGAATGGCAGCAGATCAAATTTTAATAATGCTTCTCCGGGCAAGACTGAACAAAAACAATAAACACTCTGGTTATAATGACTATTTTTTTATAGGGTCAATGAAGACTGAACACATCCAGCAATTAGCAAATGACCATCTCAATGTACTTGAATGAGATTCCTTTGTCCTGTAACTAATAGCTTGCCAACAGTACACATGAACAGATAAACACGCCTTACGAAATCGTACTATAATTTTTAAGGGAGGCTGAACACTAATAAACCATCATATAACAACCTGAGGAGTTATTAAACAAGTTTAAACAACTACCATAAACACTGAGCATCTGGGAAACTGGGATGCTCCTTGGTAATCATTTGGAATTTCCACGAACAAGCATTTAACACACAAACACCACATACGCATACATGAATTTATACGTTTATTCAACCAGTGCCGATATATAGAAACGTACCATCAGGTTTACCACGGAGATCATGACGGGAACGACGTATGCTGGAACACCCGTTACCTCCATTACCTCCTTTAGCCCATAGCCTACACTGATCTACCATTCTCCGCTCCTGCAACAAACCAGAGGACATTGAATGCCAGTTATATCAATAGAATCAGTCAAAATCGACAAACAGAGAACGTAATGTTGAAAGATTCATGACATGAACTATATTCATATGAATACACACGGTGCATTCAGCACCATAACTTAAGGATAACACTGTTACCTGTAATGGAGCAATTTTTTTTTTCTTTTCACATGCCCCCGAGTATAAAGAAGATAAAACAAGGCATTGCGGTCTTGAAAAGTATATAATAGCCGTGAAGTGTGAGATAGTACTCCTGCTCCTCAACCACATCTTTTTAGCGTCTTCTCATTCAAATATTCTCATCGTTGACCCAACAAGTGAAGACTGTCAATGCTGCATAAGCTATTGTGATTTACATCCCAAGTCATTCACAGAAAACGTAGAGATGTCTACTCTTAAAGTTGCATGAAGTGTGACTGTGTGAAGCTTATGAACTAGATATTCAGCTGTATTGCCACGTTTTCCCCTGCATTCTTTTGAATCATTATGTACTTTCGAAGTAGATCCTCTAACATGTTTCATGCATAAATCCGTAGCAACCTTGAGCAAACACTTAATAAGAAGGCTGGTATGTTTATTCTATACCAATAAAAATGCATGCTTTATACTACCAAAAGATCTATTGCAGCGAAATTTAGATCCTCTAACATGTTTCATGCGTAAATCCATAGCAACCTTGAGCAAAGAAATTTAAAATTCCCTTTGGCACATTTCGTCAAAGAGGTAGTAGACTCGGAATAAAATGCTGAGCTATGTTAAAGACACTAGGCACCAATTACATGGTTCGAAAAGGATGGAACTATTGTTAAAATCAACGAGCAGAAAGCTAAATTGTTTGAAACAGAGAGAGGTAGAGTACCTTGGGAATTCGAATTCAGTGCAAGGGTTTAATGTTAACGTCCAGAAAATGACTACGCAATTAAGAAACGAAATGAGTGATACCTACCTTTCACTGGGTCGAGTGGGGGGAGGTGGAGGAGGCCGGAGGCGGGGCAGAGACGGAGTTCTGGACGAAAACAGCTTGCAGAGAGCGTATGGAGAAGACATAGTTATGGAGATTGGAGGCCCAATTGTACAAGCCCAAAACTTCACAACCTATTATTATCGATAATTCTGCTGATTTGATCGTTTTTTCTATTAAGCATGAAAATTTTATTTTTCAACATTGAAACCCATAAATATTAAATAAATATCTTACAGACAACGTAAAATCCACATATTCTAAATAAAAATTCATATACCAAACGTAAAAATTCACATGTATTGTATAAAACTCTACATATTCTTAATGAAAAAAACGGAATTTACATATCTAATGAAAAAAACCGCTATTTCTCTTAGACTTTGTACCTGAGATATGGTTTCTAGACAATTTGTCGAAATCATCGATGTTTATTTTTGGAACCGAATTTACTTTTATTCCTTTGCAACAGTTAAGTACAACTGATCCAAAGATACAGGTGATAAAAAAAAAAAAAAGCAGATTAACCTGTTTAATCTAGTAGCAACTATAAACTATGTGAGCATAAGTGTAGTACAATGCATTTGCAATTTCCAATCTATCCAACATCTATTAATAACTCTAGTTACTATAAGCTCATCCAATCTCATATTGATAGGCTTCTGCTTGAATACCACTTAATTTTGTTCCATCCAGATTGCATAGACAATTTTCGTAAAAACACAACGAAGTATTTTCCGTCACCACCCATTATGCCGGAGTTGTGAACATAGCCTGCTGACTTTCAAGTTCCACTGTCGCGGGGTACGCTGAACACCAACCCACCCCATCGACCAAATCTGACTCGAAAACGGTAAAGGAAAAATAGGTGTTGCATACTCTCATCAACATGACAAAACGCGCAAACAAGCACGATATTGGGGTTCCATCGAGACACCCGATCCTTCGTAGCCAACCGATAGCTCAAACCCATCCAAATGCAGATCATAGCATGGGGTTGTGCTCTATTATCGAATCACCGTTTCTTCCAGGGGACATTCTCTTTAACTCCACGTAGTTCCTCATAAAGTTCTCGGGTGCATAAGTGGCTGGAACACTGCATGTTGCTCCAGGCTGCCGAAGTAGTGATCAGTTGCCGGTTTTTCATAATTGCCTTGAGTATCCACGAGACATCCAGTGGGAGAACAACCCAATATTAAAGTTTTTTCTTATTAAAACAAAATTAATTTCATTAATGACATAAATTTATTCGTCAGTAAATATAATTTCTTTTTCATTTTAATTTTAAAAGTCAAGTGCATTAATGTCCGACTATGTCTTCTTAACTTCCCAAATGATCTCATCTGTTGGATCAGAAGTTGTGGGTGGTTAGATCGTGGCCACTATTGCTTTAGCGGTTGGATTAAAAAAATTATCCCCCTCTATAAATAGCGGCGTTGTCAACGTCAATTATAACGCAATTTTAGAGAGTGGATTTGTGCGCTAAATAGCATCTGAGGCAAATCATTTGAGTCGTCCAAAGCGGAAGTTGCCTTCGATCCAATACTCGAAAGAAAACAAGTAAGTATCCGAAGCCTTTCACTCTTTAATTCGAAATGTTCTTACTTCGTTTTAGTCTTTATTGTTACCCATACGTTCTGTTGTTTATTCGGAAGTAGTCTTAGAAACTTGAATACGTGTAGTCGAGTAGGATAATCCGAGTAGAACTCCCCGTGCTAGCTAACTTCGAGCTTAAGTTAGGGCTAGGAAATCCAAGACCAAGGTCCGAAGAGAAATGCCTTAGAATAATTCATCGTAAAATGCTTGCCTAAGTTGACTTAGACCTTTTAGACTTACCCTTTCCTTCCTTCATTAGGATGTTTGATAGTGATAGCCATAACATCCAAGAAGGTCACAGTTATGGATCCGATCCTGGTTGTAGCCCAGATACAAAGTCGTATTCCCTTACTTCGGAAGAGCGGGTTGATATGGAAGCTGGAGATGTTGTTGAGGAGCAAAATCGAGAATCTGACCAGATAAAGATCGACACCGACACGGAGGTAAGTAGTTCCTCCCGCCGTCATGTCGTACCTGGTTCTATGGATCCGGATCGTCAAGATCATCCGATCACTTCCACTTCGCAGGTCGTAACCCTTCATCACACTACCACCCGAGAGATTGGCACTGCCTCCGGATCTGATAATGGCAAGCTTCCTCCCGAGGTCAGTTTTCTATGCCGTAATTTAGGTTATAACACTCGTATTCGTCCTTACCAATTGCCGTTTATCAATTATCCCTAGGAACCTCTGATTGAGATGGTCGAAGACACGGCCGATGAAGCTCCGGAACTAGCCGTCTTCGAAACGGGTACGGAAGATACATTTCGAGCAGGTACTCCTCTATGAGCTATTGAAGTAATAGACGTTGATGAGTTAGAATCTCTGGATGCTGGGGCGACTCAAGCTATTGTTCCGAAGGGAGAAGAAGAGGAAGAAGAAGACACCGTGGGAACCTCAAGTGGTCGTGTATATGATATCAAGTACCCGAGGAGTAGGACGAGTGTCATTCATCCGGACATTACCGGGAAGCTAAACTCGGATGAAACACTTCTAACTCGGGCCAGTGAACTGACTGAGGAAAGGCTGAAAGATATCCGGGCTCGTTACGAGATTCCTAAATCTCTAGAGTTAATTGTCCCGGATCCCCAACATGCTTTCTGCAATCCTCCCGAAGGTTGTATGGTGGTGTACGGGGTTTCGATACACTGCGAATGGAGGCTCCCTGTTGCCCCCCAGTTTCTTCGAATTTTCAATGATCTAAACCTGAGTCCACACAAGATCATACCAAACTCATTGCGCAACCTCATGTGCTTTGGAGTCCTCTGTGAGCATATCGGAATTCATATGAATACTACCAACTTTCGAATGCTCTTTGAGATAAAGGCTAGCGAATCTCATCCGAACTTCTACTCTTTCTTGGTTCGGTCTGGGTATGCCTTCTTCAAGGATCCGATCTATTCGCTGGGTGTTGAATGGTGGCGGAAGTATTTCTTCGTTCGTCCGACGTTGAAGGAGGGTGAAACCGAATCTAGTCGGGAAAGATGGGTGTTTTCGAAGGTCTTCTCCTGAGATACCTTTCCCTTCAATCGTACCCCGACAAGGAACTTGCCCTTATGGATGCAGGGACTCCGAAAGAAGAATCGGACTCAGTCGTCCTTCTTCCAATGGTTGATTTACAAACCTTTACCTTATTTGACCGGGTTGGCTCCTAAACGTTATTGTGGTGATCCGCCACGCGACTTTGGTCAGTAATAGGACCGTACCCTAGATATCCGAAGTTTTCTTGTTTACTTCGAGTTGTTGTTAATATTTTCTGCACCAAGTGTAAATTATTCGGATTTAACTAGTCTACTTTTATTATGCAGAGTACTGGTTTGATTACATCATGTCTTCATTGCTCGAGTTAAAGCGGAAGCAGAAGGAAGATCAGGAGCAAGAGATAGCTGACCGACTGCTCTCCCGGACCATTAAAGTCTTCACTACCTTTCCGATGGAGGATCCAGTAAATGCGGCTACCTTTTTGGACCAGAATCTCCAGCGGGTCTTGGAAGGGCATGATGCACTCAAGATGCCTACTCTGAGACAAGGGAAGACTAAGGCTGTGAAGGAGGCCGATGCAAGGAAGCCGCCGAAACCGTCCGGATCTTCTGCCTCGAAGGCAGTGTCCGGGATAAAAAGGGCGTCCAAAGGGCTTATTCCTCCGGCGAAAAGGGGGAAGGGAAAAGCGACTGAAGTCCCCGGCTTGGATGACGACTTAGAGGCCGAGGTTACCCGGTAGGTAGTGATGAGCGAGGTGGAGAGGATGGCTGAGTTAGTTGAGGCAAATCGGAAGGTGAGTTATCCGAGGCTTTTATACTTCGAATATTTATCTTTCTCGCTCTAGCACTAAACATACATGACCAATCACTATAAATTGGTCACTATAAAATGGCCATTGAAAAAAAATTAAAATCACATCAACTATGACTCCTAAACTAAAAGGTGTTCAAAAATCAACCATGACCAATCAACAGCGAAAATTATTATGTGAGTATAAAAGAGATCACCAATGATGCACTCAACAAGTTTTGGTGTAGTGGGTTGACAAAACATTCAATTTGAAAGTTAGTCAATGAACAATATCAAACACGCTCAAGCGATCATCGG
The DNA here is from genome assembly GCA_036897095.1 of Plantago elongata. Taxonomy (NCBI): domain Eukaryota; kingdom Viridiplantae; phylum Streptophyta; class Magnoliopsida; order Lamiales; family Plantaginaceae; genus Plantago; species Plantago elongata. The sequence continues at coordinate 23,440 of JAYMSP010002423.1, forward strand.
AGTTCCTATCAGCTGACTTTGACAAAGGTGGATCTTCCAAGCGTAAAAAATCAGCCAAGTACCCGGACATGGAGAAAGTTGTTTATGAATGATTTCTCCAACATCAAGAGCGTGTGAATATGACATGCGAGCTAGTCATAGAGCAGGCCATTGAGGCGCTGAACCTTTTGTACCCACGGGATTCTTCGGAGCATAAACTTTCACAAGGCTGGCTTGAGAAATTCAAGTTAAGGCATGGTATCAAAACATTTCGCTGTTTCGGAGAAAGTGGCTTAGTCGACACACATGACATGGAGAAGAAATTGGAGTCAATAAGGGAAAAAATTGACCAATTTCCTAAGAAATACATTTTTAATATGGATGAAACTGGTTTGTTTTACAGGTTACAAGTTGACCACTCACTTGCAACAAAACAACTTGAAGGCAAGAAACAATACAAGGAAAGACTTACAGTTGTTATTTGTTGCAATGAGGATGGCTCAAAAAAATTCCTCTGTGGATCATTGTCCAGCCCATTCAAATAATATTCAAGGGTTGCAAAACACTAAGTTGTTTTTTCTACCACCAAACATGACTTCAAAAATTCAACCATGTGATGCTGGGATAATTAGAGCCTTAAGATGTACTACCGTAAAAGGTTTTACCACAATATTTTGGAAGATTATGAGTTGTACATTTCTTCCCCGGAAAAGATTAATGTTTTAGATGCTATCAATTTGTCCGTCTCAGCTTGGGGAAATGTGCAACAAGAGGTCATATCGAATTGCTTTCGGCACTGCAAAATTCGTTCGGCGAATCCAACCGGCTCAAGTGATTTGAACGATTCAAATTCTGGAGAAGACATTCATGAGCTTGAGAACTTGATTACGGGTATGCATTATCGACACAAAATGGATGTGAATCATTTGCTAGATTATCGGGGTGAAATAATGATTGTTTCGA
>JAYMSP010002424.1:0-24371 GCA_036897095.1 Plantago elongata
TATATATATATATATATATCATACATCCAACTTAACTGTAAGACCAAACATAGTTCTTATACAACAATATAGTCTCAGACTCTCAGCATATGCACTTGGGAATTCTAAATCGCACAATATAGCTGCAACTTGAAGTCTTGAACATCTTGAAAATTGATCCACAGACTACAACAATACCAAATAAAGTGAATATGACACTGTATTTTCAAGCAGAAACAAATGCATTTCTACATTGTATTAAACCTACAATACAACACAGCAGACCCTTAAGGATTTGACAGTCAAGACTACTTGTCTCATATATACAGCTTACTTAAAACAAGGCGTAATCTAAGACACCTACTAAAACAAAGATAAGTTAAAATTCTGCGGCGAGAGAAGAACCATTACCTTGAGCTCCTCCAGGGAAAATCCCTTACCAGCCCTGAGTTTCATGTTGTACTTGAGAGTCTGGCAATGCACAACAGGACGCAGAGGTCCTGCGGTAGGCCTAGGGAAGATCTTAACAGCCTTCTTCTGTCTAGCTGAAACATAGATAGCACCAAACACGAAACAAATCAATTCTTCGTATGGTCGAAAACAGCATCAATAACACACTAATGAATCCTGAACAGGATCAAAAAAGTTACCAACTCTTCGCCTGGTTTTGCGAGCTGGCTGATTGAACCATGTCTTCACATAGTTCTGCCAGTGCTTCCTGAAGTGCCCGTTGGGAATAACATTGTTGTGCTTCACCATCGTTACTTACCTATAGTAATAAATAACAGAGCAGAAGGTGTAAATCAAACTGAGGTTTCCATTTCTCTGAAAAACTCAAATAACTGAATCAAAATAGGCTTTCGATTTCACTCACAAACATACACCTGAACCTAATCAGACCTGAACCTAATCAGACCTGAACCTAACTAAGTAGTAAAAAAGATGAAACATGTAGATTCTAATGATGTGAGATTCACAGTCATGGGAAAATAGAAAGAGAAAGCGAGAGAGTACCAGACCAGAAAGTTTAGATCTGAACCACCGTAGAATTGAACGGAGATGAATAGTTTACCTGAGGAGGAACGGAGGCTTCAACGCAGGAATGATGGAGGGATAAACCTAGGGCTTAAACCTAGGTGTCAGTATCCATAGTGGGCTGGGTTCAATTGGTATAACTTGGGCTTGGGCTGGTATTATAACTTGGGCATGGGCTTCAAATTATTAGTGAAGCCGTTAAGCCATGAAGCCATTTAAGCACAACTAGCATTGTGCAGTTCAAATTTTATCCGGAAACATGTCTAATTTTTCGATTGTCTGATTAAAAATGTTTCGGATAATATAGAATAGAATGTTCTTGAAAAGTGTATGGAACCAGTGCTTAAAGGTGATACAATTGATCTTGTATTTGCCACACATGACTTTTAACCATCAAATACTCCACTAATATAAAGCTCTTGTAGCTTTGTATAATTGTATTTATTTCACATAAAACTCCAATGCAATTCACTTGATGGCTAACATATTGTTATAATAACATTGAGTTTAAATTTTTTCATAAAATGGTTTTATATTGTTAAGATCGTAGTGGTATGGTAAGAATCAGACTTAGAATATATGAAGTATGAAAAATAGTGATCACAAACATAATAATACATGAAGATTGTAGATTATAATAAATTTTTTTTTAAATCTCTGATTTGACAAATATTATAAAAAGTATCATAACGATAATATTAGGACAAAACATAGTGTGAACTATACTTAATAAAATTCACTAAACATTCAAAACAATTTTGTTATCAAGTTCAAACTTCACTAGATTGAAACGCAATGCTTCATATATCAAAATTAAACACCACTCATTATAAAAATGAAGGTGATGATTTTAATCATATCATAAAATTTAATGTGAATTAGATTCCACATTTCATCAAGGAAGGTGATGATTTCTATCATATCATTAAAAATAGTATGGATCTTATAATATTTTTCGGGGTGCAATAAGATAAATATACAATGAGAACAAACTCAACTACTTTATGATATTGAGGGATTAAACCTTGGTAAAATTCTGCATTAGATTTTCAATTATAGTCATTGCGACGGGGTTGGTCTTTTAATTCGGACTATCATAGAAAAAAAAAATTGTATAAGAACACAAATACACAAAAGGTTAAGTTTAAGTATTGATTGTTTGGATGTAACATTTTATATAAAATTGATATTAAGTAGTATTTTAACATTAGATTAACTAGAATATTTCATATTTAACAATAAATTGTACATATAACTAGTTTTATTAGAACAATAAAAACACATTTACTCGCTTTACAAGTTTCGAAATTTTTTAAAGTATATGAATTAATCGTCAATGCTATTGTCGGTTCAATACCTTTAGTAGTTTATATGCGTAAAAATATAATATTTTTTTATTATAATATGAGATATTTATTGCATGGTGAATATAAACACCCCAATAGCTAAAATTGTATGTATTCTCTAGCATGTAATTAAGTGTCCGTTCTAATTGAATCCAGGTTTGCCGATTATTTATAAAAAAAATTAATATTTCATCCGGTATTTTTAAACTTTCTATCAAATTAAGAGAAGTGAGTAAAATATTAATTTGTGTGTGATAGTATATTAATAAAGTTATAAGTTGATGACAAAGTAAGTGAGAAAGTGGATAAAATGATAATAAAGTATGAAAGATAAATAATAAAATTAGTTAATAAAATAAAAGCGAAACTTTCCATTTTTTAGTTAGGAAGTTTATGACGAAAGACCAAAGAAAAGTTAAATTTTTTTTTAGTGAAACAGGGGGAGTAATTTTTTAGTCCACATTTACCCGCTTTTGTCGACGAAATAAAATAATTGATAATTCAGTATAAAATTCGGTATGATTTTTTATTATACCTATAACTCAGTAGGATATGTATCCTAATAAATGACAAGTAATGACTTACTTAAAAATTGAAATAATTATATATCAACGTCTAAAGAATGAATAATAGTCGATAATTCATAAGTTATGATTTAGACTGTGTTCTCTTCAACTGAAAATTACTTCAGTTCAATTCAGTTCAATTTAACTCGGCTTAGTTATAATTTATATCTTGATTTAATTCAATTCAATTTAGTGCAGCCTCGTTCAGTTCTGCACCTCTCAGTTAAAAAGGTGAATATACCACATAGGTCCTCGCATTCAGTAAATTAGCTCCGCCAATCGTTAGTGTAGTTATCCAGAAAATAGAAAAAGCTAGCTAAGTATGGGAGTTCCGTGAACGAGAATCTAAAGCACGATTGTCACGCTGTATCTCTCATAATTTAGTCAAATTACATTGACATACATACAATACACATATCAAAACTTAACAAACCGCGTTTCCTTTTGTTCTCACTAACGACACTGTTTTGCCGTTGTCTGAAATTGACCGTTGGTCTCATACCACATGACCATCTGTCAACCACTCATTTTCACCTCAAATACAAATAGCCAATTTATTTACTAAAAACTATTAACCCCAACACAAGACCATGATACATACACGGATATTCATTGTTTTGGATAAGTGTACACAATTACTCTACGCATACCACTCCACCAAACAAATCTCAAATGCATAATTTAAAAATAAATAAATAGTATGTAGTTAAAAATAAATTTAAAATATAAAAGTATATGCGGATTCAATAATATGTGATGAAAAATTAGTTGTATTGTGGGTTTAATGCTAAAAATAAAAAATATTTCGTTATTAACGGGACGTTCAAAATGAAAATATATTTCGTTTTAAATGAGACAGAGAAAGTAATAAATTATCATTGATCTCTTTATTCATTCATATATATATTAAATTACAAAAAATATATAAAAATTGTAAATAAACATATAAATAATCCTATAATTTAGCATGTAATATACGAAGCAATGTTTCCATATACTTCTACATACAAAATATTTTATACAATGTTAAATAATTAAAATTGTCATATTAGTAAGCCTTCAACACTACTTTTAATTTCATGAAGTAAACGGAATTAAATTGAATTCTAAATTTTATTAAGTTTAGTTTTTATTCAGAAAAATAAAATGTAACCTTATGTTATATTATCTTCAACTGAAATTTATTGAATTGAATTGAATTTAACTTAATAGAACTGAAGTGAACCGTAGTAAGTATAAATTATAACTATGCCGAACTAAATTAAACTGAGTTTAATTGAGCTAAACTGAATCAAAGTAAAATATAATTATAACTACGTTAAATCGAACTGAACCAAATTTAACTAAACTGAATTGATTTTAAAGTAAATAGAATCATAGCCTTAGTTCATCCAAATTATATCATAAACATTTCTAATGAAATATTCCATGCAATTTTAACATTACATAATATATAACAGTCCTATTTTTAGTGAAATTACATAACACCTAGAATATTTTCGGATATAACCATAAACTTTACATTCCACTCTATTACTGTACCTCATCCCTCAAAATAAAAAAGCAAAACATAATAAATACTCCATGACGGTACACCGGACAAAATCTATCACCACAGGTACTATAAATACACCCCTTTGCCATCACCATCACCAACACACAAACACCTCTCCAATCTCCATTTCTCAACAAAAATGGAGATTTCATCACCACCCTACCTCCTCCTTCTCCTCCTCTTCACCTCCGTCCTCCACCAAGCCAGCTCAATCGGCGTCAACTACGGCACACTCGCCGACAACCTCCCTCCTCCAGCTCAAGTCGCCCAGTTCCTAAAAGACCGAACAATAATCGACCGGATAAAAATCTTCGACGTCAATCCCGACATCCTCCGCGCCTTCGCCAACACCGGCATCCTCGTCGCGGTCACCGTGCCGAACGGGGAGATCCCGAACCTCGTCGACGTTGGCTACGCGAGACAGTGGCTGAATTCGAACATCAAGCCGTTTTATCCGCAGACGAGGATCAATTACATACTTGTCGGGAATGAGATCCTTCATTGGGGGCCGCAGAATCTGATTGATAATCTGGTTGCGGCTATGAGGAGTTTGAACACGGCTCTTGGACAGACGGGTCTGAACGGGATTCAGATTACTACTGCTCATTCTCTAGGTAATTATTAAACTCAAATGGATTGTTTGATTTAGTGTTGATTAGTAGGATTTATGATAAATTGTTGTCAATTATTTAATGCTGCTTTTTGACTTTTTTGCACCTGTTTAATGTTTTGCTTGCCATTTTTGGGTCTTGAATTGATTATTTGGTTAGGTAACCAATTTGTTTACTGTATATTTTACATGGTTTCTTTCTAGAGAAAAGGGAATTAATTTTTGTTATTAGGTGCAAATATTTTTATTGGATTTGATCAGAAATTCTTAGATATAAAAAAGATACATATTCCCTCGTCTCAATTGGAATTTTGTATTTCATTTTATTTTATTTTGGACCGTCTAAATTTAAAGTTTAATTTTTTAACTAAAAAATCTCGCTCCCAAATTTTATATTTTAGCTCATACTTTATTGAATATTTATCTTAATTTATTCAATGAAATTTATAATTTTATTAACTTATTTTCTAATTTATTATTAATTTTTTAAATTTGTGTTCGGTTATGCGGTAAAATTTCACCACTAAGTTTCTAACTTATCTGCTTTATTTTTCCAATTCGGATTGCAAATAAATTTAATTCCAACACATTATGAAATGTTTGAAACTTTGCCTTTTTTATCATTTTTTTCGGAAGTTCAAAACTAGGATTAGTCCATCCTGTAGTGAAGTTTTACCATTATTTGCCAACTTAAAATGTGGTTGGCTCATAACTTTTTTATTCAATTGTTGTTGTAATATTTTTCAATAATGTAGGTTCTAATTGAATGCAGGTATTCTCGAAAGTTCCGACCCTCCAAGCCTAGCCAAGTTCCGACCGGGCTGGGACGTTGGTGTACTCAGACCAATGCTCCAGTTCCATCGCGAAGCCAAAACTCCCTTCATGGTCAACCCATACCCGTATTTCGGATACTCCCCTGGAAATGCCAGTTTCGCACTTTTCCAGCCTAACAAAGGCTTGTTCGACAGATTCACCAAGAGAACGTACGGTAACATGTTCGATATGCTCATGGACGCCGTATACATGTCAATGAGGAGGTTGGGATTCAGTGACGTGGACCTAGTTGCCGGTGAGACCGGATGGGCCTCGGCTGGTGACACATGGGAGCTACCTAAGTGCTCGGTTCCAAATGCACAATCATACAACGGAGGGCTCGTGAGGAAGTATCAGTCGGGTAGGGGAACACCGTTGGTGCCTAGGAAGAGGATCGAGACATACATATTTGCTTTGTTTAACGAAAACCAGAAACCGGGTTCCATTGCTGAGAAGAATTTTGGACTTTTCCGACCCGACTTCACCCCTGTTTATGATGCCGGCATCATGCGCGGATCTGGAGGTGCACCTGTACAGGTAATCCTCCAGTAGACATAAATTTTATTTAGTTTTCATTCTTAGATTATTATTTCATCTCTAGTCGTAATCAATCAATTTTAGCTTAAAATAGAAAGAAAAAAACCGAATCCTGATCATTCTACGTGTATAATGAACTGGAAAGGTTAATGAATGCCCAAATTGTGCATCTGGAATCACTAGTTAAAAGGAACGACAGAGAGAATTTAGTAACGAGCCCAACGGTCTAAAATAATTGAACTTTTAAAAGTATGTTATGAGAACAATGTGCTTTAGTGTTGCTTTTTAGAATCGAACTTTGAAAAACGGAATATTATCATCTTTTAATCTCCCCTCCATGTTTTTGGAGATGTCGGGTCTCCCGGTGCACCCCTACTCACTCAAACCAAAATCATTTCTCAATTCTCATCTCAAATCTTAACACTTCAATTCCAATTCAGTCACCTTTTCCCCAAATCATCAAACAATGGCTCACTAGGCTCTACTCATTTCACTCATTGTATCATTCGTCTTTGCTCAGTCTCCTTCCTCCGCACCAACTCCTTCTCCGAGATCGGTGATCAGAGTCACACCTTCCGCTGCACCAGTGCCGTCAGTGGCGACACCTCCTGCACCTGCTGTTGTTGCATTATCGCCACGTTCTCCTCTGCCATCCGCCACCCCTCCTTCACCATTTACCGTTGATTCTCCGTCAGTGGCTCAAGCTTCGGCTCCCACGACCTCTGCTGTTGCTCTTCACAGAGTCAGCTACGCTGTCGCAACAGCCAGTTTATTTGCTGTTTCTTTGATGGCGTAAAATCGGATGATCAGAAATTTTTATATTCAATAAGATTCGTTTCCTTCCAGAGGTTAACAGGGTAAAGAGGAATATGTAGATTCTATATTATCTAGCAAAAAATTTCCACGCAGAATAGTTTTATTAAAAGTATGAAATTTGTGGTCATTTGGTGTTTTACAATGAAGGATTATTCTATGGACCTTGCCTACTATTAAAACAACAATTACTAACCACACCATACTGTTTCGTGTACCTGGTCTACAGAACTATTAACAATCCTCAATTTCATTGATGATTTGGAATACGATTTAAATTGGGAAAACTCAATTTAAAGTTTTTTTTTACCAAATTGTTTTTTTAGTTTTCCCAATTTGAATCCTATCCCAAATAGTACATCAACCATCCATAAAATTCCAGTTCGGGAATCCAAGCAGCTACAAGTTCTTGACTTAACTATCCTCGAAGAAAGGACACAATGATAATTGAACTCGAAAATCAAAAGTTGCACATGTGCTTGTTGAATCTTTTAATTGTACCAACTTTGGCTTTGCTTCGGTTTGCATCATATTATGACTTTTTAAACGTTGTTTTTTTGCCCGTTGTGTGTTTGTTCCTTTCTTTTCCAATCTCCATGAAACATATGGCGTGTTGATTTGCTGTTACGCATTCATTTCCTTGCCTTTATATATTCCTCAATCTAGGTGGACCAGAGCATTTTGGCCTTTCTCTTATTCTTTTATTCTGTTCCTTCATTAATAGTAGTACTAAATTTAATAACTTGGCATATAGAATCCAATGCAAATTAATCTTCATCTTTCATTCTACTTAAATTTTAGTAAAATCAACCCATAAACTCTAGAGATACTAGGCATCAATCTAATAAATATGAACTTTTGACATGTAAAACTCAACATTTTATTTTCCGTGTGCCTACAGCCAGCACCTAGGCAAGGCCGTGGGCGTGGCAGAAGTACACCCCAGCCTGCCCCTGCAGGAGGAAAGAGATGGTGCGTGCCAAGGCCAAATGCAAACGATGCAGCATTGCAGAATAACCTAAATTATGTGTGTAGTCAAGGCGTAGACTGTAGCCCGATCCAACCTGGTGGTTCATGCTTCAATCCCAGCACTGTAAGAGCTCATGCCGCGTATGCCATGAACACTTTCTACCAAACTAAAGGTCGCAACGATTACAACTGTGACTTTGCTGGCACAGGAGTTCTCGTTTCTACTGATCCAAGTAAGTTGCTGGATTTTATTTTCTTGTGTCGTTTGGATTTCTGTTCTGTGAGGCTAATTCGTTTATTTTGGTGGATTTGTTTTTTCAGGTTCTCAAACTTGCAAATATGTGTCTTGAATGTACAATGATGGCAGAAGTTAGGTTGATTATTTGTTCATTTCGGAATAGGTCATAGTCCTCATGTTCGTCACTTAGAGAGGCAAGAGGAATATGTCCTCATATATATAAATGTACTAATAATCATTGTAATGCCGATCTAATTTAATTGGAACAATCATTCCCTTCATTCATTTACTTATAGAAAAATATGTCACGTAATCAATCGATGGGAAGACCACAAAGATGACTCCTTGTTATGCTTCAACATTAGAAACTCATGTCAACTATTATTTGGGTTACATACACTACAACAAGACAAAACTTTAGACCGTTAGTAATGGTCATCAAATGGTTTTTTCAAAAAAGCAATCCACTAAAAATGTAAAAGTAATTATGTCATTTTATTTTTCATTTTTTATAGGCTTGTCACTTAAAATTTATATAAATCATTATTTCAATTACAAAGATAAAGTGTTTATTTGAATGAGAGTTGTAATTCAATTACAATTAAAAATTAATAAAGTAGTATTTATTATAACATTTAAATTGAGCAGTTACTTCTCTCTCATTCCCAAATTTATAATTATTATAATAATCGGAATCATACTACCAAATAGATTTCAACTATATATATTCAATCATTTACAACAAACTTAAAATCAATTACATAAAAGATAAACGGTGGGTACGGAGGGTTCATGCTTATTGCATAGAGGATTCAAGGGTTATGGAATACACACCAACTAAAACTAAAACCTGTTCATGGATACTGCGGAGCATCCTGAAGATGGGAGAGAGTGGTGACATGCCAAACTTGGAGCAGAACCGACCTACCTGAAAAGTTCCCCACAAGAACAATTTACTACAAGCTGCGTGGAGAGAAACCGGCCGTGGATGTTCTTACTTGCATCGAAAGTTTGGCTGGTTTTAAAATTTATAAATATATAGATATATGTACTATATTTTTCACCAACCAATATTCAAATTAAAATATTTAATACTATTTAGTTTAATTTTCTGAAAAGTTAGGTATATTATAGTTAAAAGTTCCATGATAATAGAAATTATTAATTTATAACTTGTTTTTAATAATAAGTTGAAAGTTTACGCGCAATTTTCTAGTGGAGACAAAATTTCAGTGGAACATGCAATTTATTTTAAGATACTTCCTTGATAAAAGATTATTCAAGTGAAGAAAAGAAGATAAACTTATGATAAACTAACAAAACAAGAGAGAATCGAACCTATGGTGATCTAATCTGTAAATTTTGGTATACCGTAACTTTGAGTGCCCCATTTTGTAGAGTTGGCTAATAATCTGGGGAAAATTTCATTTCAGATCCAGTTTGACAATCAGAATTCAAAACATATCCAATTTAACTGTTAAAATTCAAAAAAATTTGTATCATACCATACAAATGTCGCATTATAGAGTGCGCAGTTATTACTAAAGAAATTGGAAAGACGATTGCCAGTGAAGAAATTGGAAAGGTGATTGGCCAGTGAATATAAATCGAACATAGAAGAAGACAGGAAAAGATACAAGTCTTGGGCCTGGATTTGTGCTTAGGATGTGGACCAATACATTGGACTGCAGATTGCACACTTGTGAGTTGTAACCGATCCATTGGGGCTATTGGATTGCAGATTGCACACCTGTGACGGATCCATCGGGAACATTGACGGTTCAAACAAATTTTCTTAAATATTTGTACGAAGATTACGTTCTTTAATCGTAACTCGAACTTATATTTGCTTTACGTTGGAACTTACTTTATGCTATTTTTTCACCTCGTCATTTTGGAAATTCACTATCGCTTGTTTAATTTTATTATACTTACTCTCGTTCATACTTTATTTAATTATTATCCCTTTTCGTTGTTATATGATATTTTATTATCTATCTATTCAATTTATTCCATTTCTAATAACCAAATTAATGTGCGGACTAAATTAATTCTTTTCCTTTGACCCTTATTCTTGAATATGTATTACCTCAATTCTCAATTACATTGCTTCGTTTTGTTTTAATTCTTTTGTTTTCCTCTACCACTTAATTAAACACGGTTAGCTCTTTCTTTTTTTTTTTCCATTTCATTTACATCTCTCCTCATGAAACAATATTTTTATTTTACATCTAAGTTGACTGGTTTTAAAAGTTCACCACTCAATATATAACTATATGTACGACAATTAAATTAGAAATTACAATAATATATATACTATCATAAAAATGAATATATATTATATAGTTCACCACTCATTTTAACATGTTTCTTTCTTATATATATACTATCATAAAAATGAATATATATTATATGAATTGTTCTAATCACAAATAACACAATAACTAATAGTTTTATTATTATTTAAGTTATTAATTAATTTATTTTTAAAATAATAATAAATTAAAAGTCGCACGCGAGTATCGCATGTCAATTTTCTAGTTCTTTTAAATTCATATAAAATCAAATAGTCAAATTATAACATAAAGAAGAAAGTAATTATATATCTTTTCCAAATGGTATAATCATTTACCAGTAATTAGTTACTGTAATATCAAAATTCTTAATAAACTAGATGATTCCATCTCCATGTTCAAAGAACAAATTTATTCCAAAATTATAATTAGAAATCTCAAGTTTAAGGAAACTAGAAAGTGAAAATTACACCATTGTATACAAAAAGGTCCCATTCAATAAATCCTTGACATGGGCCCAAAAAATATGTGAGAGTGTAAAGTGTAACTAAACCATATGATCACGTTCACGTTCACCCAATCTCCCAAAGCCCTCTACTTCCCACCTATCCACACTCCACTTCCTCACTTTCCCACCAATATCACCACCTATCTCCGCCGCAAACCACCGCCTATCGTCGTAAACTTAACCGACACAATGCCGGACGAGAAATCAAAGAAAAACAAAAAATCAAAACACCAGCACCCAAACGACCAGACCACAAAACAAACCTCCAACTTCTCCTTCAAACCTCACTCCGAAGTAAAAGGCCTCCGCTTCGGCGGCCAATTCATCGTCAAATCCTTCACAATCCGCCGCGCCCGCCCACCGGAGCTCCTCCGCCTCCTCTCCCTCCCCTCCACCACCGCCAGCTCATTCACCTCCACCACCGCATTCCTCCCCACGAACTTCACGATCCTGGCTCACCACGCCTGGCACACACTCACATTAGGCCTGGGGACCAAAAAGTCGAAGGTGATCCTCTTCGTCTTCGAATCGGAAACAATGAGAGCCTCGATCGAGCGAGCCTGGCCGGCCGAGATTCCGCTCGGAGAAGTGAATAAGAAGATGATCAGAGGCTTGTCAGGGTGCGAACTGGCGAGGTTCAAGTTCAGGAAGGGGTGCGTGACGTTTTACGTGTTCGCAGTGAAGAGGAATGGGGGGCTTGGGTTTGGATCGGCGGAGGATTTGAGGGTGATTCTGCAGGCGGTGGTGGCGCTGAAGGATTTTATCGATCATACGGCGATGCTGGCAATGCCGAATCAGAGGAGTATTGGCCACGCGCCGCCTGTCGCCGCCGTGCATTGAGGTTTAGGGATTTGATTTGACTGACAGATGTGTAATTTTATGTTGTTTTGAATTTGTCGGTATGTTTATGAATTATTTTTTTGTTTTAATTAATTACCTGAATGATTTAAGTGAACTGTGATGATACTTGGACCCTGACATGTCAATGGAATAAAATAATTTTTGTTGGGGTCAATTATCCACTATCTGCGCCTTGTGGATTTACTTTTAAATGTCCAGACGTCCAGTGATATTAAGATGAAATTGTTTATATGTAGTGGAGCTGTTTATCATTGAGATTTCAGAGCGATTTTTTTTATTAGCAAGGAGTTTCCAGCTGTGGATTTTTTTTAGAAGGGGGTTGAAAATTTGATGGTTGCCATGTACTGTGACTCTGTGATTTTATGATGCATTTATCATCGATTATAATTCAATCTATCAAGTAGTGTGGATAATGAAGGAAGTTGACTTATGGTTTTATTAAGATTGTGTTCTCTGAAATTTATTAGATTAGACTTGATAGATATGAACTGGATTAAATTAAAGTAAGATATAAATTATAACTAAGTCGAGCTAAGCTGAACTGGACTGAATTGATTTTCAGTTGAAGATAACAATATATCATAAATTAAGACGTTAGAGTAGTTTACTTATTAGGTTATATTCTATTCAATTTACAATAACCTTAGTTGAATTCTATTGCAGTTTAGTCAGTTATGATTAATTATTGTAGAGAAAATAACCTTACTATTAATTTCTCATCGCTTTTAGGCTCATTTCAGTTCTATACAACTTAAAATCATTTCAGTTCAGTCCCTTTCAATTTATTTCAATTCAGTTTGGCTCTGTTTAGTTATAATTTATATCTTATTTCATTTCACTTCAGTTTAATTCAGTTAAAGAGAATAAAACATTACTCGTATTTTATCCCATTTTATTAAGAATTTAATGGACCAACAAAGATTACCTGTACATGTCATGTGAACTTATAAAACACACTAAAAGTTCAGTTCAAGTGTCATTATAATTTTTGCATTGAATTTTTATACGTTAGAAAATTTATACAATTGTATCATTGATGCTATCAAAAAAAAATTCTTTCTAAGTAGAATTTCATTTATCGGAATGGTGGGTGAAGTGTACATTTGTTTGTACAAATCATAATTAGAAGCAAAGAGATCACGGCGATAATATCGCAAAGAGGTCCAAAGTCCGATTCTTAATTGCTTTCATGCACATTTGTATGTACACTCTGTTTTTGTGTCGGCCCCTATTCCTCCCACCACTAATATAATGTACAGAATAAAAAGGCCAAAATGAAAAATGTAGCTAATAAATTTGGTTTTTCTTTTCATCTCATTCTGGCTTTGGTTTGCCTTAGGATCGAAAGTATGTTAATTGATTTGGCTGAACCATTTGTTAATTTGTCTTAATACACCCTCTATTAGTGGTCCTCCATTAAAATTTGTAGCCGGAGTAATAGTATAATTCAAATGTAGGACAAACCCAATTAGTACGAGCTCGTGCGTTTGTTAAATTTAATCGAGCTTGAAAGTGAAGAGAAGACACTGACATGTTACATTCACATCATTATGTTTCTAACTTAATCCTCTTGAAATCAAATAATAATGCTCAAGCAAAGTTGTCTTATGTTTTACTTTAGCTCAAGTAGGTGCATTTCTCACTTTTACGGAATTGTGTAGTGTTTTAAAATACGTTTGGTAGGGAATCGGTCATTAAAAAATGCCGACTTTGTTAATCTACTTTTGTTCGGGATCGAATTACCCTATTAAATTTGACATTTTAATTTTGTTTTTGATATATTATTTTTGGTAGTGGACTAATTAATTCAACGTGAATTGTGGTTTAAATATATAGACAAGTTAACACCAGCCCAATAGCTGGTCTTAGCTAAACCCACATTTTGTGGCTTAATTCTACATGACAAAATATAATTCAAGTATTCTTCATTCCTTAAATTTAATCTATCGGGCAACATTAACGAATCCAACACGTTAAGACACCACAAAACAAACGTGTCATTGTGAAGTCCAAAAACACCTAAAATCCAGATTAAATGGCTACCAAACAACTCTTTAAGGTCCGTTTTAAAATTTTAAAGTAGGTTGAGTTAAAAATATACTAGTAAATATACAATTTATGTGTAAATGTTAGATTCATTATCTTCTTCGTTCAATAAAAAGTTATGCTAACATTAAAATGTAAAATGCATTACTTTATACGTAAATTGAAGAAATACAGAGCATATTCCAACTCTCCCGTTATTAATTCTGAAAGTTCAGGACTTCAGGCCACATTGCCAGGTTCAGTGCATGCAGAACCGTTGAGCTTGAAGCACCAATACATTGTTGGGTTTAATTAGAAATGGTGTCAGTTAATTGAACGGTTCGGTTGGGTTTAATTTTCTTCGTGAATCGATCTTAGATCTAACCCGTGAATAACCAACTAACCTATAAACTATGCACTAAACAAAATACCCACATTTATAACTCCAACCACATGCAGTGCAATTCCCATAGTTTTATTGACGAATCATTGAATTTGACCCTTGTTCAGTACTTCAGTTGTTCGGATAAGTTAGATGTAGAGCTATATAAAAGTTTCACTCGAGTTTCTTGGCCTTTTGAGTGTGTTTCGCATTAGGTGCGGCTGAATTACATCCTCATAGAGTCCTACTACTCTGAATCGTGTATTAATAACCCGGTTTAGTATGATAGCATATCATTGGACGTTTTGGTGGACGCAATGATGTGAATGCGATCTTAGATAGCGCAAGGCTGCAGTATCTAAAGTGAAAGGGCACCTAACCAAAACATCAATAATTGATGGCAATGGCATGGCACTTGAACTCATAAAGAGACATAGTCATGTTGAATGTTGATGGCTTTTGAAGGGAAAAAAACAAGTGATTGACAGAGAAAAGTAGAAAGGAGGAAGATAGTGATTAAGAATGTACGTTAGTTTTGTTCCCTTGGTTGGTTGGGTCTAATCATCATGTACTAGTCTAAGACCCACTCGACACATGAATTTTCCTTCTTGTTTCACATTTTCTGCTGTCAACTTCAATCATAAATTATTTCATGGTAGCTCCACAGAAATATCAAGTTCTACGAGATGGTAAGTCGTGATAAAGTATGGGCGTGCACTAGTACAGTAGTACTCATCCAGGACCCGCCCTCATTGGCCAACTAACCCGACCACCACCGACCTCTCTGTTTATTATTTTACAGATTACTTCTTCCTGTTACTCAATTCTTCATTTTTACTTTTCTCTTTTGGGCGAAAACAACAAGAGGACCACTATATGCACAAGTCTAGCTAGGATCTTGATAATCATCACTGTAAATGAATCAGAGGCTTACATCTGATCTGGGTATAAATTGTTTTCAATTTGATGCACCAGTTCATTCTCAACGTCTAAAAATCTTTTATGGAATCTTCAATTTACTCTCATCAGTCAGCACACCCACTATTCCTGTTCCAGGTCAGTTTCAGTAGAATTCAAGATAACGAGTTGCACACCTTTCTGCATTTCATCAATGGATTAGTTTAATCTGTACCCTTTCCAGACAAGATAAATGCAAACTAAACACTAACTTGAAGTACATGAATACTTTCTAGCATTGTAGTACCATCGGTTTTCCTTCCTACTTAAAAGTTGTTCAAACTCACTCACCTCATTAATCAATTATACTGCACTTCTAGGGGTCATATGCAAGGGGCAAACTAAAACCATTTTATTGACAAGTACATAACATAGCAAAAATATGAAACCAGCCCCATCATACATGAATAGAATCTAGAGCTGAGATAAGTTGTGAAAACAAGAAAGAATATAATCATGAACTCTACTAAGCAGGAGCTTGTCAGATTCTTTTCAAGAGATTCGTGTGCAAAGGCATGCCACTAATTCACACACAGACCTTCACTATCTCGAACCAACACCCACCCTAGTATCAAGCCACATTCCTTTAACTCGGACACGTCAAACAAAGTTCTCTCATCTTCTTATGGTATATTGATATGGATGCATTGTATTCTATGTAAGCATTATCTGGTGACTGGTTTAAGCAACTGTACATTCAAGCAAGACATTGGAATCTTTGGGCTATAATAACAAGTTTCTTTTTCAAAAACTACCAAGCAATTAAAAGGGACACATACAGACAGTAACATCAATAAAGTCATGTTATCTAATGATCAAACAAAAGCACATAGCATACATAAAAGGACCAAATAAAAAGAATGAAAATACAACTGAAGCAAACCAGAAATGCAGCTATAAATAGTTTAATCATCATAGTGTTCTTTCTAATATTATGCTGGATGAGGGAGTTTACACTTCTAATCATCATAGCTATAAATTGGCCTTAATGTATGGCACCTTATTATTGTAGCAAAAAGGCATTGGGATAAAGACATGATTTTTAAAGTAAATGAAGCCTCATTTAAGTTAATTAAACCAATCATGTAGATTCTAATCATACATAACAGAACATTGGCAAATAACCACCATTGTGGAAAATGCTAAATAGAACTAAGGTATCAAGGACAACTCAAGAAGAAAACTGAACCTTGCTAGCCTCTGTCTCTCAATGCAATTTCGCATCCTTGCGCTGCAAATACTTCTGGAGCACATCCATAACAGACCCAAAATCTGCCTTAACTTGTACAGGCGGATTAGCATATCGACATGCCATATCCTTAATCGCCTTAGAGTGGTAATCGATCTTGGACTGAGTGAACTTGAGTCCATGAGCCGTGCTAACCACAACAGTCCTATCTGTAGGAGCGATAATCCCACTCTTCCTCAACTTGATCAAAGCAGTTAATGCAACACCTGTGTGAGGGCAGATGAACATTCCAGTGGAGTCTGCCTGCGCCATAGCATCCATCAACTCCTCCTCGGTGGCCTCCTCAACAATCCCGTTCGACTTCTTCAATGCATAAACCGCCCTGTCAATAGAAACCGGATCACCAATCTGAATTGCAGAAGCAAAAGTCGTCCCAGCCTTCACCGCCTTAAAATCCTTCCACCCAGACTTAAAATGCACGTAAAGCGGATTAGCATTGGCAGCCTGAGCACACACCAGCCTCGGAATCTTATCAACCAATCCCAACTCCTTGCACATCTGAAACCCTTTGTAAAACGCATATATATTTCCAAGATTCCCACCCGGAACAATCACCCAATCTGGAACCTGCCAATCAAACTGCTGCAAAATCTCAATAGCAGCAGTCTTCTGCCCTTCCAACCTCAAACTATTCAACGAATTTGCCAAGTATATCGGCAACTCAGCTGTCACTTCCCTAATCAACTGCATACAACCATCAAAATCAGTATCAATACTCAAAACAAACGCCCCATTGGCAATCGGCTGAACCAACTGCGCCATCGAAATCTTATCAGCTGGTAGAAACACAATCGAAGGTATCCCAGCACTCGCACAATAAGCTGAAAGAGCAGCCGAAGTATCTCCAGTTGAAGCACAACCAACGCCAAAAACCGGACGGTTCATTTTCCGTAACCGATTAACCTGACTAACCAACACAGTCATCCCCAAATCCTTAAAACTACCAGTATGACTAATTCCACAATGCTTAACCCACAAATCATTCATACCCAAAAACTGCTTACCATACCGCTCAGCCCAGAACAAATTCGAATTACCTTCAAATGCCGAAACGATGTCGTCGGAATCGATACCCGGTAACACCCACTCCTTCTTCGACCACACACCAGAACCGTACGGCCAGTTGGTTTTGCCCACACGCGAATCGAACAGAGATCGCCAGTACGCTCCGTCGAATTTCTTCAGAGCGTCCATGTCGTGCTGGACGTCGAGGAGTCCGCCGGAGCGGGAGCGGTAGACGATCTCGTCGAGCGAGTAGGATTCATCCGACGAGGGCTCGGCATTGAACGGGACATATTTGGCGGAGAAATTGTGAGAGGATGTGTGACGGCGAGCTTCTTCGCGAATGTTCTCGTCAGCTGGGCGGCGGGGTTTTACGGCGGGTGCATTTTCCGGTTTGGCGGTGGCGCGGATGGAGAAGGAGGTGGGAGCTGGGGATTTCGCGGTGGCGGATTGGTAGTGGAAGGGTTGAGATGGGAGAAATGAGGATCGGAGAAGATTGATTTGGCCAGTAGCAGCTGCCATTGTTTGTGAACTAACGAAATGTGGGCAAACCTAATTCCAAATTTGGGACTTTATTGTTGATTGAAATCGAGCTGGTGATGACGATCGGTTTGGAGAAAGACGAGGAAAAACGACTCAGGTAGAAAAGGTACTTTTCATTAGATGGTCTGGATAAGTCATTTCCTTACTCATTAGGGTTCGTCTAGTCAATTTTCTTAATGGGCTTTCTCGTTAATGGGCCTCACTCAAGTTTATGATGGTATACTATGTTATTGAACTAAATAAATAATAGTATAAATTATTGTAAGTAGAGATGAACTGAATCAGTTTTCAGTTTAATAAAACATAGTTTTACTGTAGTATAACAATTTACGCTCTTATATGGTCTCAATTTTACTCGAGTCATGTGTATTGTTTACAATTATATGGTTCAAAATATTTAGGGACGGATTGTATAGAATTTGAGTGGTTTTTTTCAATTGAAATTGAGTTTTTGTTGTACAAAATGTTCGATTCGAGTGGAAGATGACCGCTCAAGCGGTATAACAAAAAGGACTTTAATTTATCGATTATACGGGCCACTAGCCATTGAAATATGTATTTTATTAAGGATTCGACTCGTTCATTAAGTTATTCGAGTCGAATGTGACTATGCGAACTTCGTAAGGAGCTCATTTACTTGTGGAATTGAGAAAAAGTATGTCTGATTCCATAATGATCGATTGTATCGATTTGAATTAGTTTGGGCAATGAATTAGGGAGTTACACCAACATAGATAAATATGAACTGTATTGTCTGAATTTGAGATACTATTGTGATTCGAGTTTGAAAATTAGTTAAGTCTATATTAAATTGTTATAAAAGATTTAATTTTAATTGCGACTTACGAGACTTATGACAATTCAACTGAGTTCGGACCGGATCTTTCATCCAATGTGATCAAATTGGGCTGGAATGATCCATATCCGAGACCACAATAAAATTACAGAACTTTTACCACGAAGTTCATCGTTTTCTTCAATATTTCCAATCGATCAATTAGGGTTTAAGGAAATTCTTCTCTTCACCATCAAATCAACTGAACAGATTAAAGATAGTAAATGGTAGATGGAAAATTTCGATTCCGGCAACTTCTCAAGGATAAGAGATTCTGGCTTGCCTCTTTCCTAATTGGTTGGGCAGGTGCTTTACAGGTTTTCCATTTCACACCAGTACTGTGTGACTTGCTCGAATTAATCGATTAGCATTTGATTGATCATTTTCTTTGTTGCCAATTGAATGATTTTGCAGCTACATATGTCGTGGTTGCAGAGGCAAGAGGCCTTCAAGCAGAAGTTTCTGAAACCGGATGAGGAGGATGCCAAACAGTCTGCTGACTACTGAATGCTGATAATGTAAATCACTTGATCTCCTACTATGTTCAATACTAAGTCATCGATTTTCGTTGTTCGAATACTACGCAGTGTTAGGATTCATTTTCGGTAGTTTATATAGCTTCAGTTTTCAAATGGAAAGGTGACTCAGATATGTAGGAGTATTTCATTTTGATAACTTGGGTGTGTGTATAGTTAAATTTGTATTAGGCACTATTGGCTTAGCGTTTTAGTTTTCTGAAAACGTTGTTAATTATGAACTAAAGATGTGTAGAAGAGCTATGGCCTATGTGTATGATATGTATGCCCCTGCTAATGGATCCATGTCCTAAATAAGCACAATTTATAGCGGACATAGGATGTGCAAATGAGTGTTGATGCTAGACCATACTGTATTTGATTTAGAGGAGAGCTTATCAGGAAAGGTTCCATATCATAACATGTGTTTACAAAACAATCAATATTATCTGACCCCTTTGTAGAATTTTGAAGGCCAAATTAGTATACCTGTTTCTGCCTTGCTCAGAACTGAATGAAGATATTTCTATTGTTTTTACAACTTAGTGTTAGAGTAACATGACTACTGTATAAATTGTTGGATAGAGATGTTCTACCAAAGTTATCTATGTACTCTTTATTGCTACATAGTGCTTTAAGAGTGAGTTATGAGATTAGGAAGCAGATAAAGAGTGAGTTAAGATGAATAATCCAATTAATCTTGGTCAGAACTGCACTCTTTACTGAACTTGGAGTAGAACTTAATGTATGTTGGATAATTTAATTTAGAACTGACAAGAGGCTATGCATGATAAAGCAGTGCCTGATAGGTAGGTTCGTACACCACTTGATCTTCTTTTCAAATTCATGTTATAATGTCATCAACCGACCTGAGTGCACCAATCACTTGTCTAACATGAAGCAAAATAGCATGTATGATACATTCGTGAGCGTGAGTCCTAGCTATTGAATGTGGGAGGATTATTGCTTGGTCAAAATATTAAGTGATTGAAAGCACACTGATTGTGATAGGACATATCAAGACACTTGGGAAAGGTGAAGTTCTGTTTTTTTATTGATCTCCCAAGATATTGACGAGCATCCGGATTACATATTAAAGGAGGGCTTTCCCTTTTTCTCCAGGCAAAATGATAAGAACCTGAAGATAATGTAAAATAAAGTATAAGGTTAATGCATTTACATTAGCAGGAAGCAACCCAGACTGGATGCTATGACCGTACTTCGATGCTTGCTCATTACATATTTTTGAGGAAAATGCCGTTAAATATTCTGAGGGGCGTTCTAGTGTTGGGGCTGAATATAGTTTTAGATTTCAAAAGTTGTTTTAGAAGTCGAGACTGCATACTGGAGCAGTTAAATGCTCGGAGTGTGATACTAGAATTACTGTTCTATGTCGTCATTGATTTTTTCTTCTAAAATTATATAATTCGTTTCTCCTCTAGCCTTCTATAATCTTTGTCAGTTTCTTGAATCTTGTACTAACTTGGAGCTTAGAGTGTTGTTTTCTTCTTTATCTTAATCTTGTTTGCAGTCTAGATCTCACCTTTGGCATACTATTTTCTCTTACCTATTCGCCATCTTCTTCGCTGCAAGTTTGCATCCATTGATGTTTTCCTGAACTGTGCTTTTTATTGCAATCTGCTAAACGTATATGGTGAAAGACTGAAGACTAAAGGAATGCAAATGAAGATGGCGCTGATACTACTGATTTGAGGCCTCTTTTCAAATTTTCGGCTGAAGGTTCCTGCTCGAATGCTTTCGTAAATATTTAGAGATGTTGGTTAATAAGAATGTGCAAGTTTCCTTGAATTTGTTAAACATTGTATATGATAATACGATGGCACTGACTTCCCTTAGTTCAAGTTTGACATACGCTGACAAGTTCAGCAGGACTTATTAAACAAGTTATCAATTTAAGGTATTGTGAACATAGATGTTTAAGTTTCCTCAAATTAATGATGATTCACATTTGTGAGGAAATTGAGCAATAAATTCACACCATAGTTATAGATTGGTCTGTGGCGTACCATACTTAAACTGATACTTACAATTACAAGCTAAGCCTTTTAAACGAATCTGTAAGTTTATAACCACATCAAAGTAAGAGTATTGCTGCATCTTTAAGTTTTTACATGAGAAAAATGTGAAGCAGTCAAGGTTTATACCCATAGGTACACTGGGGTAAAAATGAGTTTCCAGAAATTATTTTCAATTACTATCTAAATATATATATAATAATAAAAGTGGTGTGCGCTTAGACAAATCTTATATGGCTTGTATCTTTAAATCTTGTTCAGTTTCATGAACAAAAATAAATCAAAAAATATATTATAATTTAAAAGTAACTATTTAATTTTGGTATGTTATAATTTTTATTAAATTATATATAACGTTATATATAGAACTCCGAAAAATATGTTGAGCATATATATTTGGATTCATCTTGGTAAGACGAATCCCTAGACACCAATCTCATATAGATAATGTTAACTAAATAAATTCTAAACATATTTAAAAAAATTCATAAATTTAAAGATATGTTTTGATTTATTACGATAAAACGAATTCATAAATGTCAATTACTCATTAAAATAAGATATACATTTAAATAAGTATTTAATTGTGTAAATTTATATTTTGTCTTCACTATTTAATTTTAGTATTTTGACAGCATAGTATATATAGTTTTTATTAAGCCTCATATAAAATTATCTTTATAACTCCGAAAAATATTTTAATTCAATAAATTATTAATTTATTAAATAAATATAAAGGTATTAAAGAAATTTATTTTTTAAGAACTTAGTACATCAGTCAACCGAAGTTCACAATATCCGTATTACCAAATCTAAAACACAATCAATGTAAAATTAGACTTTGTTCTCTAAAATTTAAAATTACTTCAGTTCAGTTCCACTCAGTTTAATTTAACTCATCTCTGGTTAGTTATAATAATATACTATTTAATGACTAGTTACTACTATTTAATGATGAGAAAAATGAGTTTCCAAAAACTGGTAAAAGGCTAATAAGAACCCGCCTAATTAATCTTCTATTTAAACACCCATATTAGTCAATGTGAAACTTTTGCTTTTCATTTTATCTATCATTTCTATAGATCATTGAATCCTAACAGGATCAAATTTAACCCCAACAATATAAGTTAACCATGATCAATTAGAAGTCTAGAAATTATTCTACATAAAAACAATAATCGATAAAGACAATGAAGTTCTACAATATATATCATGTACATATGATAATAACATATATATGTGGCTCTTATCATCTATGAACAAATGAACAAATAATCCTGGCTGAAAAGAAAAAAAGGTAATACTTCTAATGAAATGATATATGAATCAAATAAAACAATGAACAACAGGAGAATTAATCTTGCCAAAAATGAAATTGTTCTCCGATGGAGTCAAGTTCAAATCAAGGCTCAGAACCCTCCTGCTGCTATTCGATCTCTTCAAAACCGGAGCCTGCGAAAGCGACAGCGATAAAAACGGCATCTGCGGCATCTGCGATATCTGCTTCTGTTGTTGATGTTGTTGTTGCTGCTGCTTCTGGTCATTAAGAGCCGCCTTGTGCCTCCTCATGTGACCACCGAGCGCTTGCCCTATCGCAAACTCCAACCCGCAAATCGAACACTCATGTGTTTTCGGCTTCGGTGGCAAAGCAGACGCAGCTAACTGATCTGCTGTGAGACGCGGCTTCTTGTGGCTAGCACGGTGACCGCCTAGGGCTTGAAACGACGGGAACTGCCTGTTGCACGTCTTGCATTCGAACACACGGTTTGCATACATGGACGAATCTTCGGCTGATACTTGGGCGGTCGTGGTGGATGATAAGAGCATGAGGCAATTAGCCATGGTTGTTATGTCCTCGTATTCTCCTTCTCTGGTGGTTCTCTTGAGTGCCATTGCTGTTGTTGGTGTTGATGTTGTTATGTATGAATATGAAAAGGTGTTAATTAACTTGTGAGATCGGTTAATGAGAGGGATAGTATACGTGTGTGTATATATATTGATGTGTTGAAGTGGTTGGGTTGTTCAAAAAGTTTGACTTTTAGAGTAAGGAAAGCAAATTGAAGGGGCAACTAGCTGCTTACTTGTTAGAGAAGGATGGAAGTCAAATTATAATGAATGGATAGTTCGTGACTAGCTCCATAAGCGTGTCACAATTTAGAACACTGCATTATTTTACTTCTAGTAGGTTTAGTACACATTGCTAATCATGTCATATATCATGCAGTTTATACATAATTATTACTTCAAAGTTAAATCAAAATGTTCAAGTCTTTACTATGCAATTTTATTTGTGATAATTATACTCAACATTAAAGAGTCGAGGTAAATGGTATTTGGTTTCAATAAATTTCAAGATGAGTAATTTATTGAGGGATATGAAGTTCTATGGTGAGTGAACTGTTCGTATAAAAATATGTATTAGTGATTGGGGCTAATTGTCATGCAACTTAAATGTCCCGATTTAAATACATGAATAGTATTCTGAATTGTAATGGGATTGTTAAAATTGTGTTTGGTATAAAATTGTAATTAGATAAGATATTATAGGCATGTTATATAGGTGGAGAAAAATGTTGATACTGTAAAGTCATTTCAAACTTCAGCATTTAAATGTTATAACAAACACAAAATCATCAAGTAGCATTCAAATGGGCATTTGGATGCTACTCCAATCAACCCATTGTCATTTTATTTATATATATA